>BJCM01210132.1:0-20198 GCA_018326385.1 Flaveria bidentis | reverse complement strand
ACGTCACCAACGTTAAACGACAACTAGTGTGTGCTCACGACACGTGTATGCAAAACTTAGCGGAACTAACGGAGTTGGATAACGGAAAATTACCGGATATCACATTATCCCCATGTTGAAAGAATTTTCGTCCCGAAAATTGCGTTACATGGTGAGAAGTGTTCAATCACTGGTCTACTGCATTGGCACACAAAAATCGAAATCGAGTGAGTTTTGGATGAGTTGTCACAGAATCACCTAACATGGCCAAAACACTTTAGTTTGACTGGTTTGTGCAGCTATAGTCAATCCATAGCTCGATAGACTTCAATGTGACCCATTAGCTTTTGTAGCAATGCTTTGTCATAAGTGTTGTTTGATGCATCTCTTTTGTGCACATCGCTCAAAGCAGTACTATTCCCATCCGCTCTTAGATCAAAACTACAAATATGCCTAATCTCGTATACCGTTTTGAACCGAATCCAATTTGTACCTTTATACATTAGATAGAATACCTTACCGAATTATATGCTGTTAATTCTAGCAACAACACTTGCTAAAGATAATGCCAATACACGTATAGAAAAGTCTTGTAAACCCTTCAAACATGTTACATTTTTCATGCTTTTTGTTAAAAAAATTATATCCTAATATGTCAATTTACCTAAGGCATAACTTCCATAAATCACGTATATTTAATTGTGTTGCTTATTTGAATTTTGTGTTTGATCAAGCATCTTCATTATTTTATATATTAGTTAAACACTAATTTAAAACAAAACGAACCAATTAAGTAACAATAAACAAATCTTATTGACTCCTAAAACTCTAAAAGTCATACCCCATAAATTAGAGGAGGTCACTAATAATTTAGATTACAACCAATTCGTGATCCACGATGAGAGATAAAATAATATAACGGTCCCCAGAATTTTATTTTATTGGAGATTTAGATATTTTTTCAATAATATATATCATTAAACTTAAAACTAGTATAGTTGAAATAAAATTTCATTATATTAAAGAGCAACGTACTATCAGTTCAGTATTTTAATAATACTTTTGCAATCATATTTTAATACATTACTTTTAATATTGATTTCATACTTTGGAAATACAGTAAAAAGCTTGCACGTATACGTATGGTTTTGGTTTGGTTTTAAGTTAAAGAATTTTATTTATTTTAATATATTATAACTAACTTTAAACATATTCTTATAATTGTTTTTAAAGTTTTTTATATAATTACAACATGTTTAATTTTATTTTTTAGTTTCGGTTTAAGTTTAAATTGAAACTAATCATGTCAAATGTAATATATTATTATTTATTTACAACAATGTAATGTTCTTTTTCCCAAATTTGAGTATAAATTTTACGACGTGTTTATCTCTACATATGTTTGATATAAATTTTATTCGAAACAAAGTTTTGTAACCTGTGGCAAAAATATGTGTCAAATATTATATAATCTTAGTCCTTCACAATAAGTAACATAACAGTTTTTTATATTTTAAACATATCGTACAACATGCTTATTTCGACGTATGTTTTGTATAACTTTTATTTAAAATAAAACGCTGCAATGAGCGAATAAAACACACTAGTTAGTTATTTACTGTATAAAAACTAATAAATAGGTATATATGATTAAAGCTTCATAAAAGATGATGGTTAAATAACCATGTTATGAACTGTTTTTAATATAAGACATTAAAATGAGTAAATATGATATCTTATTGATGTTTGAGTTCTTGGTTTATTTATACATGAATAATAGTTTCCGAAAAAAACAAGGATTACTCATAAAACAATATTGAGTGAATTAATATTTAATATTGAAACATAAATCTTGTACGAGATCCTTTAACACTGATTTAATTTGATTAATTATCTCAAAATACTTAAAATAAAAACGAAATGTATGATTATGTTTAGTTGTCATTGTACTAACTTGACATATGTAGGAATAATATCTTTATTAATATAAGACCAACTTTTAATAAAGAATTATAAAAACTATCTAAGCATATATACATATAGTTTTAAAGTTATAATTTAAAGACTACATAATAAAAAAGGTACTTTAAATAAATATTCAAATCTTATATGATCCTAATCATTTAACACTAATTTAATTTATCTAATTAATTCAATAGCAATGAAAAGATCACACGTAAATTAAAACGTTAACATGTTCTAAACTAATATCTAATACGTACGTATGTATCCACTAGAAGGTTCATATTCGTCCATTCGGGTCAGATTCTTCATTGCGTGCAAAATTTTCTTTCTCAAAATCCATGTGTAATCAATGTTTTTAGTATCAGATCGGACACCGAACTAGAAGTTTTACTAGCCCGCATGTCAGAACAGTTCAACCAGTTGGATTGATACAAGAACCAAATAATTTTATAATTATTTTAATAAATAAATATAAAAATATACTAAGAAATTTAAAATATATAAAAAAATTGGTTCAACCGATCCAACCTCCGGTTCAACCAGTCCGGATTCCGGTTTGACTGCCCGTATGATCGGTTCGACCAGTCCGATCATCAGTTCAACATCAAAGCAGTTTTAATCGAACCGGATTGAAGGCTGATTTTCTGTAGGACTGGCCAGTCTCGTCCGCTTTTAAACAATGTGTGTAACCTATATTGAAAGTTCTTTGGTTTTCATTTACTATTGTTTTTCTTCTGTGTGGATGATTGAGCTGACCAAATTTGAATACCGGCCAAGTTAGGTTCATTCTTGTTTGAAAACTAAACGATATTTTTAATGTAATAAAAATTATACAAAATAACTAGCAAGTCAAATGAATGTTCACATTATAAGCAAATTATAGGTAATATAGTTACT
Source organism: Flaveria bidentis (assembly GCA_018326385.1). NCBI lineage: Eukaryota > Viridiplantae > Streptophyta > Magnoliopsida > Asterales > Asteraceae > Flaveria > Flaveria bidentis. The sequence continues at coordinate 17,357 of BJCM01210132.1, read as the reverse complement.
GTTAATAAATCTGTTGTCCAATAATACCATTTCAAATGGATCAAAGTTGGACTCACTTTTCGTAGACTTTGATCAAGCGGAACGTATGGAAAACCATCAAGTCGTGTGAGCATAGTGGAAATAGATCAGTAGATAATTCATTGTGAAAACTGTTATACGAACGTTGCTTGCTAATTGGGTTGAGCCAAAAATCGTTGTTTCACTGAGTCACCGACAGAATATCCCGGGCCTGTTAATTAGTTTTTATGTTCAAAACAAAAATAATGCGAGGCGTATGAATGTGTAGTTCCAAAGTATGAAAAACGAGAGCAAGACACATTATGTAAGAAACTTGTTTTCTAGTACCATATGACATTTACAATGTGATTCTCAATCAAGCCCCAATGGCTCCAAAGTTGTAATCTAACTAGTACAAAAAGAAAATTAGTTACATATTTTTATGATAAAACATAAAATATTCAAGTGTCTAAAACTTAATAAATCTTTATTAAATCAGTTAACTATAAATGCATGTTTATATACCGTAGGGTTGTAAACGAGCCGAGCCAGGATTGGTTCGAGCTCGAGCTCGAAGCTTATCGAGCCGATCGAAAATTTTAACGAGCTCAAAACACCGGCTCGAGTTCGGCTCGTGAAAAGTTCGAGCCAGCTCGTGGCTCGTTCGAGCCGGCTCGATTTAAATATATTTTTTAAAAATTATTCGCATTAATTTATATGAAAACACAAAATATATATATTAGGGTTTTTATATTTTGTTGGGTACTCCGTACTTATGGGAACAAAGATTATTATTTTGAATATAAACAATTACTATCAAGTTATATATTTTTAAACAAAATACTTAATGTTTTTAAAAAGAATCCATTTTTATTTTTAAGAAAATATTTTTAAAATCCTAATATAAAAATAATAATCATAATAATAGTAGTAATAATAATAATTATTATTATTATACTATATAAAAATATATATATATACATATATTATATGCACCGAGCCACGAGCCGAGCCAACAAACCGAGCCACGAGCCGAGCTCAAACCGAGCTAACCCTGGCTCGAGTTCGGCTCGTTTAGAATTTGAGCCAAGCCGAGCCGGCTCGTTTAGATTCGAGCTTTTTTCGAGCCGAGCTTTTTTCGAGTTTTTTTGAGCGAGTTTCGAGCTACGAACTTTTTGTATAGCCCTAATATACCGGTAATATATGAGACTAAGGGTAGTATAACTACCTTCCCTTTGAAAAAGTTGTCGTGTTTTGCAAATAAAAGGTGTAACTAATGTTCATGAGTAATTAAGATGTTTTATTAAAAGATACACCATTTAAGTATGTATACAAATATTATAAACACTGTTTGCATGTCTTTTCCGAACCAGCACTAAACTGTTTACATGTCTATAGACATCTAAAGTGTCAAAATACCACTTAAAAATAAACTTATATACTCTAAATATATATTTTTTATCTTAAACTAACCCATCAAAAATTAATTAAGAGATCCACTGTAAAATAACAGAAATCAATAAACATCATACAGCTCGTATGGAATCCAAAAAGCGTTATACATATTGTATGAATGAAAAAAATAAGATTTGATACAGTCTGTATAACATCTATCAGTAATATACGAAATCACATTAGCTGCTTATGCACTGCTCATATTTCATCACTCTGCCCGATTACTAGAAAAACACACCCCACATGAATCATAATAAAACATGAGTTGTGTTATACAAACACTATTTATGTTATAGAGACATTATTGTTTTTATATCTCTTCATGTATCTACATGTATGTATAAAAAATATAAAAAAATAAAATAAATTAAATGTATTAATAACATTATATATGTTTGAAAATCACGTCATTGTGTATTTAATGTGAGTGTTTTGTTCTGTTAGATATGGTTAAACCTTACAAAAGGAAGTGTATCATTAGCAGCCATTGATGATTGACACCAATATATATAAACGTCACCTGTCACTTGCCAAAAGCTCCTGACCATTATTTCTCATCATCATCAATGTCGATGTTCATTTGCTTCTGATTCACACTCATTCCAATCATCTTCTTCTTCTGTTCCCACAAGATTTATAAGATTCAACTCAAAACCCTTTTCTTGATTTTATCATCTTCATATTATTATTATTGTAATCCGACACTCAACATCATGTGATGCTATTTTTAGCATTTGTTTTTGCTATTTTCTACTCAATTTTTTATCCCTTCGATAGCGAGACTTCATGGGTACTTCACTATGGGGTCTCTGTTGAATGATTAAAGTCAATTTGCCTTTGATTTCCTTCGTTTCGAAGCTGATTTCCTCTGAAGATTTTGTTCAATTTACCCTTTTTGGGCTTTGAATTGTGATGGATTCCGATCTCCATCGTCAACACCACCACCACCACCACCACCACCACTACAACCACCATCATCAACAACAACAACAGCAGCAGCAGCAACAAGTTATGAACTCTGGCTTAACGAGATACCGATCTGCACCCAGTTCGTATTTCTCCGATTTGATCAACAGTGGTCTATTTGGAGACGATGGTGGTGACCCCTTTTTCAATACTAGGGTTTCGAATGCCGAAACAGATCAGATTTTCACCAGATTCACGTCCTCCTCCTCCGCCGCTGTCGCCGCCGCTGCCGGTGGTGAGTCAACAGCTCATCAGATTATGAATCAAATTGGGGGATTTGAGCAGCAGTTAATGGACTCTATCAAGCAGGAACAAGAGGGGATTTATGCAGAATCACAACAACAACAACACCAACACCAACAACAACAACAAAACCAACAACAACAACAACAACAACAACAACAACAGATGATGTATCAAAATCAGAATCATAATCAATTTCAATCTCATTCTCAAAGTAATCAAAACAACCACCATGTTTCTACAGGTAGCTCCACAATCGACAACTCGTTAACGACTATAAATGTTCCCACCAATCTCCCTCGTCAGAATAGCTCACCCGCGGGTTTTTTCGCGCACCTTGATCTCGACAATGGTACTTTCTCTATGGTCTCTAAGATTTCTGTATAACAGACAAACATACCCTGTGAAATCTTACTTCTAGATCTTAAGTTTGTGTGTGAAAACACTGAATTTGAAGCAATAAGTTTGTGTCAGCTGCTATATTTGTCTATGTTTAAGGTAGTGAAATTTTGATTTACTATCTGGGGCAATTTTTTTTTAAATTTTGGACTGCAGCTCTAAATTGGTATAAACAGTAGTTTGGTAGAGTGATAGAACTCTTAAACTGGTAAAATATATGAAAGAAAAGAGCAAAAGTGTTGAGATCTATGTTGTACACTTGTAAATGTACTTTAGTACAATCAACATGATGCTGATGCTTACTTGTGCATATCTTTCCAACAAAAGCAATTATCTTGAAGATGTTTATGTTTATCATACCATTTTTGAATCTTGATTTTCTATGTTTAGTACTGCAAGTTGGTGTCTTTAATATATATAACTAAATTAAAGTTGACTCGCATGTTATTTGTCCTTCGGTACATCCAATTTGCCATTTGTTTGTTCTTGATGAACAGTTTACAGAAACTTTATTAAAAGTTTTGAACTAATTACTTATAGGTTATCCTTTGATGAGATCCATGGATGATTTTAGAGGCAGTAGGGGTAATGTTACAAATTCGATGGTGACATCAACAAAGAGAATGAAGAATGAGACGGGGTTTTCGTCTGGTTCGCAATTATCTTCTGGTGTACTGCCTCGAATCCCTGAGAACGAGGCCAAAGTTATGGAGATGAAAAGTACACATAATGATGGAGGCTTTGGTTCAAATTCTTGGGATGATTCAGACATTTTTTCTGATAGTTTCTTGAAAGAATTTGGAGAAAGCAATCAAAATAAGCTATCAAGTCTAAATTCATCACATAATCAGGTTGGATGCATGATAGTTGTATGGTTGATGAGTTTAATTTACTTTTAATCATTTTCTAATCTGGTCATTAATTTTCTTGCTTAGCATAATGATGTGGGAAGAATTCGCGCTCCTACTACGCTAGTACATCACCTGAGTCTGCCTGCAAGTACTGCTGAATTGGATAAATTGATGCAATTTCAAGATTCTGTGTCTATAAAGAGTAGAGCAAAAAGGGGTTGCGCGACTCACCCAAGAAGCATCGCCGAGAGGGTAAACATTCTTGCATAATTGGCAGGTCACGTGGGTGGATAATATATCAAAATGGGTTTGTGTCAAAGTGAGTAATTTTCATCTGACCAGGCTACAAACCATCTAACATGTTTACCTATACGCGTTGATGGGTTGTAAATGGGTCGGTGATTTAATATTTTAATTTTTAACTTTTTTAAATCTTATGGTGGATCAACCCATTTTAGCTCATTTCTTACCACCTAAGGATAACAAATACGGGTCGAAGTTGTCACCTTTTAGGAAACAATTATATTCTATCTGAAAATTTATAAAATGCTTCTTGTTAAGGATGTAATGTGAATAAGTTAATATTTCTCTCTGGATATTTTCAGGTAAGACGAACCCGAATAAGTGAACGAATGAGGAAGCTACAAGATCTTGTGCCAAATATGGACAAGGTAAGATTAATGTTGTTAAAAACCTTAATTTAATGTTAGCATTATTATTATGCCCATAGTTAAGGTGTTGTAATTCAATACTAGCAGCAAACAAACACAGCAGACATGTTGGATTTGGCTGTTGACTATATAAAAGAACTTCAGAAAGAAGCCGAGGTATGACATGAACAAAAAAAACATAATTAGCTAATTCATTAATTTACAAAAATAACTAATCATGTTATATTATTGTAACATTTTCCAGACACTTTCAGACAATCATGCAAAATGTACATGTCCACATAAACAGAAGCTATAACACCAGTTTAAGCATAGGTAATGTCTTGCTTCTGTAAATATGATTGTTATCAGGTAGTTAGAAATAATACTATGCACCTGTGTTGGTGTATATAAATTTGGGGCTATGAAAAAACTCCATTGTGTTGTTGTAACTATATCTTTGATTACCATAAGTGAATTATTTTATCTTGATATGTGATACAATTAACCAATCAAATTTGTTGACAATTGTGGGTGTTTTTGTTTAATGTTACTTATGTTTTGAAAATGAAAAGTTAATATTGTATAACATAATACGTCATAATATGTTGTACACTACAATGCTGGTGAGATGATGGCCGGAAATATAAAGTAATAGTGAAGAGTTGTTCTCGTATTTGATGTGTGTGTATGTTACATATGTTTTAAAAATGAAAATAGAATATTTTTGTATGTGCCAACGGAGTTGAGATCCATCATGTCATTTTGTATGTTTGGCATATATTGTATGTTTATATCGTATGACATAATAATACATGTTAATGTTGTACACTACAAGTCTACGCTATAGGTGAAATAAAGATGATACATACAAAATGGATCGGAGATTCGACTGATATTTGAGATGGTGTGTGTTAATGTGTGGAATATTTACGAGACGGTATCGTGTTCTCTTAGACACATGTCATAGATGTGGTAGCTAGGACACATCTATCTTTACTAATTAATTGTTGTGTGTCCTACCTTTACTAATTAATTGATCATATCTTTTTAGGTTTGATTTCCCCCTTTAAACAAGTGATTATGTTATTAAAAGTACCAAAAGTTGGTGTAGACGTGGCATGTTTTTTAATTTTAAAATCTAGAGTGTTGTATAGACAACTTTTTCTTAAAGATAAAGTTAATTATACTTATCAAGAATATGCAATCCTAAGCAAAGAAAGTGGGGAACGCATTTTTCCATAAGCTAAATTTGAAAAGATAAACTTAATGTTACTTTTGATAGTAGTAACTTTACCCGAAGTATATCTTAATAATATATGTGTATTATGTTCTTATTTTGTAGAAAATCGGCTATGATTTGCCATTCGTTAAAACGTGAATATTGTATGTTTATTTATTTTTAAATGAATGTTAATCATATCTTTCTCAAGTGAGTTTTTTACGATAAAGTTGTGTACTCTTTAACCAAATAGTTGTAGGTTTAAATTTTTTAAATTGCAGATGAGATAAACTTAGTAGTTGAGTAAGTATAGAATAGAGGATACGTGTTCCGTGATAAAGGATATAAGATACTAAATGTTTGTATGAATTTACAAGTTAAATACTGTTTTAATCAATATGGTTTGATTAAAATATTTAATCTAACAATTTAAAAGACAATAAGCCATGAAATATAACATCGATAGAGATGGTAGATGGGATATTTATGATGCATAAATGATTTGTACCATGAGTAGTTGCATCTCATGTTTAGATATTTATTTTCTATGTATAAATCACCATCCATGCAGTGTTGCAAAACAAAAATTTATTGTTTACATCTTATGGCTTGTAACTTGGTAACGTGTGCTTACCTACAACATGAAATCCAAAATTCCTCAAAATATTTGAGAAATGTAAAAAGGCGAAAACAAATGTCTTAGATACAAAAATTTAAGTATGCTTTCTAGTATCTATACAATTTGCAATAAAGACCTCATATATAACCAACATGGTCATATTCAATTAAAAATCATAAACACGTTTGGTGAAATTTTTAACACTTACATATATAACTTAATCCATATTAGCTAACCAAATAAAGGAAGAGATGTACTATGGGTACTTTACCATAACACACTATCTATCAAGTATATAAGTGCTAGCTCACTCATATTCTTGTTCCCCACTCTAGTGTTCTATGCAAATGTGCATATATGTGGATATTGTTTCACACACATGTGTGTTACTGAAACATGAATTTAACAATTAACTAACTAGATAAACAACATTGAAGCATTATCTATAAGTGTTAGATCAATTTTTGTAATTATCTCATCTGTAACACATGTGTGTTTTTTAACGAGCATGACCGTATTGTTTAAATGTATGAGAATGATTGGGTGCATGTGTGATGTTTAATTGCGAACCCATGTATATTGATAAACACGAGCAACACGAGTCATTGCATAAAGTGCTTTATTTGTGATCCATAACTAAAATCAATATAGAACGTACGAATAAATGGGTGTTAATGCATAGATCGGCCGCGAACTAACTAAGTAATATCCAGACAAACTTTTCATGTTATACTTTTCAAATCAAACTCAGAGCATGGACAACTTTAAAAATCAATATAAGATGAGATAAGTCTTGTTAGAATTTTTAAAAGGTCATTTGAAGATGTTTTTTTAAAATCTAAGTATTAATAAGCTTGAAATTTTTATATCATCAATCAAAAGTTTTATAAAAAATATATTATAATGCTTTTATTAATTAGTGTTTTGTCATAAAAAATATTCTTTAAGAAAATTTTGTAAAGTCAAACCCATCATGACTAGATTTATTGGATTAATTAGGGTAAATGACACACACTTAAGCATGCTTTCACCTCTAGCTATTCCTATCTTCTAGAAACTACATGTGCAACTTATTTGTTGTGTATTTAAGCATCCTTTCACCACTTTAAACTAGATCTCCTGTTGGTTTGCATGGTAAATGATATATTCTAAAAGCCCATATTATTTGTTTTCTTGTGTATTTTTATAAAACTTATTTGTTGTTACATTATGTCGAGATGGAGATCAAGATTCTCACTAATCAACAAGTGAATCAGTCACACTTTGTTTATTTTTTTCTAGTTTCACCTTAAAGGCCGTAGAAACACCATGAAATAACTTGTTAGAAGGGTTCAAGGCTAAAGCCTCGGGATCACTCTCAAGCACTTAAACTAGTACTGAATTTCATGATTATATGTGAACGTATTGCCCCTTATACTAGGCATAAAGGAGCTAGGGCTATTTTGGCTCATTACGTGAAATACAACCAGTCTAGTATAATGCAGTCAGACACTGATACTAGACGCAACATTCGTTATAAAATATTGTCCAAGTAGCTCGTGTGAAGACGGGGTTTTACCTTGTGACAAACTCTTCAAACACAGGCCGTGCTTCATAAAATGAAGAATCAAATGCTGAATCCAACATAATGCAGTTCGGGTTACATTTATGCTAAATTTGATGGACCCCTAACATGGTCACATCATATCCCTCTTCCCTAACATGGTCTGGCCCAACAGATTATGGGCCTCACATATAGTGATCCATAATAGCCCTAGCCCATCCATTCCTTATGGCCTATACAATCGGCATTATATCTAATCTTCATGTTGATAATCTTCTTTTTCTTTCATATATCATACTAATAATCTCCACATGTTCCACTACTTTTGCTACTGCATAATGCATTAACAAATCTTCACAATATCAATTAATAACGTGAGCATTGGGGTTTGTCCTCATGCTAGAGATGCACATTTCGGGTTTTGGGCCGGACCCGAAACCGGGTTGGGCCCAATCGGGTTTTTTGTACCGGTATTGGTGAACCCGGGTACGAACCCGGGTCGGGTTCACTTGCGGGAAAACCCTACCCGTCATACCCGGGTAGGTCGGGCGGGTACAAACCGGGATTAGTTTATTTTTTCTAATTTTCTTTTTTTTATGTCCAATACCGGGTTCAATTCGGGTTTAGACCGGGTCGGGTTCGCTGAAAGACTCAAAAACTAAACCCGGTTCCAACTCTACGGGTTTAAACGGGTTCGAACCGGGTATGCCTCCCATCGAGTTGTACCCGAACCCGGGTCCGGGTCGGGTCCGTACCCCGGTTATTTTGTGCATCTCTACCCTATGTTTCGATCTTGAACTCTTCAAACAAGCTCTTTCACGGTGTTTTATATCTTTTAAGAAAAAACGGAGAAAACAATATATGAGTAATTTATCTTTGTAGCTCTTGTGTGGATCTTGATCTCTATCTCAAAGGATCCATGTAACAACATTATATGAACTTTACTTAAAAACAATCTTCAACACAAAAAACTATGAGCATAATATACCATTTATTTAAACTATTCATAATCCAACTAATTTAAAGCAAGAAACACCTACTATACACTCAAATAACGTTTGTGTATATGCCAACTAGGTTACAAACTCGTGTATTACATGGGTTAAATAAATTTATTGTTAAATGGTTTATAATATAAAAAGTTATATTTTAAATATTACGTATTATACGGATTTAATAAACTCATGTATTACACATTTGAAAAATTGAAGTTAACATATTTAAATTTTTAATCATGGATAGTTATTAATTAATAATTAACTTTTATAGCATTTATAATTAATAAGAGAGAGAAACAGAAAAAAATCAAATATTAGATGTCTATAACGATGATAAATGTCCGGATTTATTTTTATTTATTAGTATAAAGATTATTGCCTAATATACCAAGGGTTATAATATTAAGGCACACCCCTTACAACACTCCCTATACATCTCGTATGGCCCTATATGAAGCATATGAACGACACCGAAAAGAGAAAACTTTAGAATGGGATTGTTAGAAGATTATACACCCCATATAGTCTTATATGACCCGTATATACTTATACGATACGTATAATAAAATTCGACATTGAATACAATAAAATTTTCATAGAACTGTCAAAGGTGGCATATGCTCCATACACAAACCCTTATACGATACCTATAACACTCTATAAGACATATAATAAATATTTGATTTATAATAAAGAGTGTCTAGATATCAGATTCTATATCAAATATAATTGATTTAAAAAGTGCTATTAAGTTTAAACCTCGAGAGTCCCAACGGCTAGCAAGACTACAAACTCCAACCACCCTTACACTTGTCAAAATCTCAACCCTCAAACACCCAACACTTTCCCTCCTTGACCTAAATTTTAAAATCAAAACTCAAAAGTTCAATCTCACGGCGGACTTCAATCAACCACCACCAATCTCCGTCGTAGCCAATGGCCGCCGACGAAACCACCACCGTTCCTCCGCCCTACGCGCCACCGCCATGGGTCACCATCTCCCCATTTCCCCACCCATCACCCCGCCGGATCTCCACCCACTTCACCCCTCCGACCCGACCCGTACGATCAGCTAAACAGCTGGCGTGGGTCTCTCTACAGGGTAGGATCGTTGGAGCCGAAGAAGCGACCTCGGCTAGAGCCGTCGGCGGCGGGTTGAGCCGTGAAGAAGCCGTGGCTTGGGAGCTGTTTAGTCCGATGCATCGGGTTTTGATTGTGGCGGTTGTTGCAGTTGCAGCGGCTAATTCGAAGAAGAATAGGATGATTGTTCAGCTGAAGAAATCGGTTCAGATTAGGGTTAGCTCAATCGCTTTATATATGTGTTTAATTCTTTGTCAGTTAGTTTATCATCCTGTGGTTGATCGTTATGCTTGCTTTTTTAATTTGTATTGAATGTGGTATTTATTAGGTGGCTGTTAGTCGGTGTTTAAGTATTTTTCTTTTTGAAATTGGGATTAATCAAGTGACTATATGATGATTCAAAACGCATACAGTCAGTTTAATTCACAGATTATGATTCTGGCTAATAATTATTAGCAAGATTAGACATTTGAGCTGCATAAATGCTTTTGATCAGATGTATTTGGATTTATTGCATCTTATGCTTCAGCCCTCATGTATTCAATTGTAGTGGGTAAACCCTAAAAGGAAATGTGATGATTGGGTGTATGATCAGTAAATGTGTATGCTTCACATATATATTAGTAAACTGTGAATGTATTCAGTGCTTAAGTTGTTGTTGTTGTTGTGTGCTTTGATCAGCATTGGAGCCCCTAAGATTTGGATTTCAATTATAAAATGTATTATATATGTCAATTATGTTATGTAGCAAGCTATCAAAAGTTCATATTTTGTCACAAACTATTTGCAGGATCAGGTGCTTTTAGGCATGCAGGAGAAGCTTGATAACTTATGTGAGCAGGTGAATTACTTCAAGGATAAACCCGATATCTCATCCTGTAATTTTGAGTGTTCTGGATGCAGATGCCAGCATTGCCATTATCATCAACTACCTACAGAGTATAGAGAAGTAAGAAATGAGATTAGAATAGAATAGAAATCTAATATCCCCATTAACAAAGTTGTTGGTGAATGTGCTTATTAGTTATCCATTCATCCAGGTGAATATTACAAGAAAATCTGTTGATGGTGACAATGATGATCACATCATCAAATCCAAAATGGTTAATGATGCTGAACAAGAAGAACGTCGCATGTCTGATTTGTCAGATTGGGCTCCAAGTGTCAGCTCCTCAGCAGATGTTCAGGTATGGACAAACTGATATAACTATATCTTGTTGGATTATTGAAAACAAACTAATTGTGTTCTGTTTTGACTCTTTAATCTAAGAAGCATTTGGCACGTTTAAGCATGGGTCAAAACGTTTTGGTTTCACCGTGAACATTGTTTTTCCATTTTCTAGGAATAAATATGTTAAATACGATTAGAAAAGATATATTAAGACACTAATTTTGCAATCTTTTTAGTCGAGCAATTTGAATTGTGGCTTGTGAAAGCTTCTGAACATTAGTATCATAGCTTTCTGATTATTTAATTACAGTTGTTTGTTTCTTGGAGAACTGATTTCTTTCGTGAATGACTTATGATCCTGTGTATATTTTATAGTGGAATATTCTGGTTGAGCATGATATTGGCAAACTTCAGAAGGAATGTGAAGAAAAGAATGCCACAATCAAAGAATTATCTGATTTTCTCAACTCAGCAGAATCTCATAATTCAAAGGTACAATTTAATCCCTTTAATTATGTGATTTAAGACTTTCAATATTTCTATGTAATTCGGTTATGTTAACCTATTTTATATTTGAGAAAATAGAGAATTACAGAACTGGAAGACATTATCCGTCAGAAAAACATGTTGATCACAAAGCTTAGGAAAGACATGATTGTTCTTGAACAGAAGGTTGGTTATCCATTTTAAGCCTCTTATTTTTCTATGTTAAACTCGTTCAGTTTTTTTAGCATTATTCATGGGGCAGAATGCCGGCAAACATGATGTACTCTCACTATGCTACAAATATTCACAACTTACTAGTTACTACAGGTTTTTAACCAAATGATGTAACTTACAGTTTCTTACCAAGCCATGTGATTAGTAAGTCTAGACTCTAGACAGAAAGTTAGCTGTTAATATAATCCAAATGAGAATACAAGTACACTGTGTTGTTTGGTTACAAATTGAATAATTATTTGGTCAAAATTTGTGAATATGTTGCATTGTATGGTAAAAAATATAACAGTTTGCATATGTTGGTAGTAAAGTGAAACTACATTGTGTATCCATTCATTTTGCCCTTATTCTGGTTGCATTTTTATTTGCCATGTCTTATTTCAAGATATTTGACCAAATTCTCACATATGGTCATTAGATTTGACCAAAGTTTTGCACTTGATCATCAGATTTGACCAACTTGTGACTTTTTGAAATTTATTTAGTTTTTTTACCAAATTGTCAGTATTCATCACAAGATTTGACCAAATTCCAGCTTTTATGGTTCTTATTTGGCATATCTTAGGTAATTCACCTCACAAGGATGAGAAGACCATCTTCCTCCAAGTCAAATTCCACCATACAAAAGCTTCCTGCTATGTCAGACAATCTAATATATGACATGGACAGCACGACCAGCCCGTCCGATGATTCAGATTACTCTGCAAAAACGAAGCCTCGGGATCCTATGATTAATCACATGAGCAAGGAAGATCATAATGCTGCTATTTTGACTACACAAAAACCGACACATTCTAACACCTCTACGCTTAAGACCAAGTCAAGTGAACAACCTTTACGACCTACAGCGCCCCTGAAAGAGAAATCGCTAAACCAACAAGCACATTCAGACCATTCGGTCAACTTGTCAAAGTCAAAGGAGTCAAAGTCTGTTTCTGGAGGATATAAGAGTAGAAATGGTGCAAGTTCAAAGTCAACCAAATCTAGAGTGCCCAGGGAACATAAAAGATGGGCTTAAACAGTTGTTATTTATTAAGGTTAAGTTGTTTAGAATTTGCTGAGAAAATTTACAAAGATTTCTGGTCAAACTTATTATGGTTTTGTTTTATAAGAGCAAAGTTGACCTGGAATATGATAAATGGTCGCCAACTACTTAAAATGATGGATATATAAAAAAAGTTTGAATGCTATCGTTTTCAATGATGGTGAAAGTTCTTATTAAATGTTTTTCTAACAAAAAACAAATATTTCATAATTTAATATATTTTATAACGATGACAATGTCATTAGAAAGAATGAGCAAGACGTTAATAGGTGGAAGGTTGGGTATAGTGGTAAATAGATAGGAGTTGAAGTAATGTTATCACCTCAACCAAAGGTTATGATTAAAGTCTTGTAACAGGTGACAATTTATTTTGGATTATTTAGGTGTTGGCTTATTTATCCTATATAATTTTATGTATTGCTATTCAAGAAAAAAATAAGCAAAACACCAGATAAAAAACATGCAAAGTTAAAGATTATTAAAACGTTTGTCTACTACTAATCCAATTAAATGTGAAAACTGAAAATTTTACACATATCACATGTAATTCCATTAAAACGTTTTTCCTTTAACCTACATATTATACTTTTTTATTTTTATTTTTTCCCTCAATAAATCCATTATCATTTTTTTTCTTTCCAATCAACTCATTATATATTTTCTTTCCAACAACTCATTGTCCTAATATTAAATACAATTAGTGACAAATTCATGATTTTTCTCCATTGAGATCATTTTCTTTTGATCCTCCGACTTCCATGATGTCAAGAATTTTCAGGTCGAGTCGAGTGGTTTTTAACACTAATCTTCCAATCGAGAACAACTAAACAATTGATCTAAATCATACTTCATCAAGGATATATTTTCATTTTGTTATTTTCTTGTAAACCTACATAATAGCCTTGAAGTGTTAATATGAGTATGGATGTATGAATTGAAAATCGCTCCTAACTATCTCTTGTACTTCTAATATTTCTTAAACCCAATTTGGTACATAACAATTGGTTTGGTTGAGGTAGCCAATGTGATGTCGGTAAAGAGTGAGAACGAGCATCCTTTATCTCTAAAATTTATTATTATTTCTTTTATTTTAATTTTTGGCAAGAAAATGCTTTGATGGTTGTTAAATTAAAAAATTACACATACGAGATGATTAGCAGTGATACCCGATCATCTTATGTAGCATAATGGAATAAAATCAGAAAACATACACATTACAATGATATTAAATGGGTTTTGTAAAAGTAGGTTGTTATTTATGACCTTAACTATATTTCAATAGAAAAAGATTTAAGATTTATATAAATAGAAATATCCAAAAGCTAGGGTTTTTATTATCAAAATACAAAGTGCAATCATATTTGTTGACAAAAGATAACGAAGATATTTGGTGCCAAGGAGATATTAAGGAAAAAAAGTGTGATGGAGAATATTCTAGCACAGGTTCTTTGAATAAGGAGAGACTCAACCTCAAGCTACTACTAATCTTATGAGGTCAATGTCAATTTCTAGAAACTTATGAGGTTAATAAGGTTTTTTTAGTATTTTAAAATTCATTGGGCACGACCCATGACCAAAGTATTTTATCCGCCCTTGAATAGAAACTAAATAAAAACGTCAAATAACTCTCACATGATTATGTTTATAATTATGAAATTATTATTAACATATCATTAAGAAGTATTACAAATTACATATTATAACAATGTATTTAAATCATATATAACATTACTATGTTAGATACCTGTATGTTACACGAATTGAAAAAGAAAAACTATGTAATAGCTATTATATATGTATAATCTAATACACGTTATAGATAAGACATCAATGAAAATATTATATATAACAGATATATTTAAGTCATAAACAATAATATACAAAAGAAACGACAATTATTAATCATAAAATATTCATAAACTCTTTTATATATAACATTTGATGTTTGGTACTTAAGTTTTTTTATTCTCGTCTAATATTAGTAATTCTAGTTTTTGTCTACTTTTAACTTTAAATAATACATCATAAAATCAACCATGTATGAAAATAGATTGTCTAAAAAATAAATCAACTTTGTATAATAATTGTTCTTTACTTTTGTTTATCGTCATTGCAAAAAGAGAGCGTATAGAAACCGCCTTCTTTGAAACTTTAAAAAATCCTATTATCTAATTTCCTATGTTACTTTCGCATATGATATGACCGCTTAAATAGCATAATTAAGCAATGCTATCATTTTTAGTCTTGTTTCATTACATAAACCATCTATTTGATCAAAATTAAGCAATGTAAGACACTAATTAACATAATATGCAATTTAAAAAAATATTTTTGCTTACCAAAATTAAGGCAGCAAAAGGGAACAATTTAGACTCATTCATGTATAATTGACTAATTAACTCTTAGATTAATTTTTAATTATATTTATATATCTTTTATGAAAATATATAAATAAAAAAAAACTAATCAAAGAGTTAATTAGTCAATTATAGATGAATTAGTCTAAATTGTCCCTTTTTGCTAAATGGATTGATAATAAGATAGAATTATGCTATTAATGTAAATAAAGTTCTTAATATGTGTAATGATAATAATATTAATATTTAAATCTGTTGTAAAATTCAGTTAAAGTTACAAACATGACGTATTATAAATTAAAACCTTAAATTATGCAAGACACTTTTAATATGAAATGTAGGTTTACTATTTTTGAAAACTTATTTTAAAATCGATGTATTTTTAATAAATTTAAGGAAATATGGAAAGTATTTAAAAGTAAATGTCAAACATCCATTAGTAGTAATGAATTTATTAGAATATGTCAAAAAAGGTAAGAATATTAAAAGTATGGAAAGTAAGTAAATATTTCAAGAGTGAAAGCGGTGATGACATGTGGCAAGATCTATGTGTCATCTACGTGGACATGCTAGTAAGAGGTCATGTGGACAAAGAGTTATTCTTTTATTATAAGTTACTAAGTTAGTATCTCGTGTAATACACAGGTTGAATAAATAAAATAAAAAATATTTAGTAATAAAAATTTATAAATTATAAAACCATGTTTTAAGATAAAATATGATTATAATTCCATATGAATACTATTTCAAGTAAATAAACAATAGATAGGTTATAGATAGATTAATATATAGATAAATAGATAGTCTAGAAACTAATTTATTAAATGGATTATAGTTAGTAATAAACACAAAAAGTTACGGTACGATATTTTAATATAAGATATGTATAAATTATATATACATGCTTGTTCAACAGATAAAACAATTATACTATTTTTAAATCTCATATTTAAATAGTTTTATTTTTAAAAAATTTGTTTTAAGATTTTCTAATAAAAATTTATTGTTTATAAAAATCTTGTTTATTAAAAACTCAAGTTTCTAATTATTCTAGTTGTTTTAATAAAACTACTTTTAGAAAATTCTATATTTTTTATAATTATTTAAAAAAAAGACTGATTTAAAATATTTTATTTCAAAAGGTTCAACATTTTAGAATGTATATGAATTTTAATTTTCTTAATAAAATTTATTTTTAAAAACATAGTTTGATTTTAAAAAGATATAGATAAGAGATAAAAATGTATCAATTGACCAAATTAATTTTTATGAAGAAACAAAAATTGTCTGAGTGTTTAAATTAATTTAATACCCTTTTGGAGAGAAAAATAAAGTGAGGATGTTTAGAAGAATGACAAATGTCAAAAATATGATACAAGAAGATGACAAGTGGCAAAAGAAACATTCTTTTATTAATATTTATAGGTTAGTTCCCGTGTAATACATGAATTGAATAAATAAAATATTAAATAAGTATTAATAAAAACTTATGCATTGTAAATCATTCTTAAAGATAAAATATGATTATAATTACATATAAATAACTACTTTAAATAAATAAACGATAATGTATTTTTCTTAAACTTTTGTTTTTATACAAAATTGTGATTTCTAAATATATTGTTTTGAGAGAAATGATTTTTTTAATTTCATTATATTCTTTTTTTATATTTTTTTTGTTTTAAAAAGTACGTTTTTAATAAAAAAAGAGGTTTTTAATTATTAAATTATATATTTTTTAATTTGAAAATGGTATAAGTAATAATATTAGTATTCAATGTTACTATTAATAATATAAAGAAAATTGTGAAAGTAAGTATAGTGAGGTTTACGAATATTTCATGCTTAGCTTGGTTTTTCAATTATAGATAGAAGATATGCTAAAAACTCATTAAAATAACCGATTAAATTTTAATGTAAAATATATATGTAAAATTAACATGAATAATTACAGTATAATATTATAATATAAAATAAAATTAAAATTATATATGCGTAATAGTTGAAGAAATAAAACAATTATACCATTTTTAACGCTCTT
>BJCM01210131.1:3787-15861 GCA_018326385.1 Flaveria bidentis | reverse complement strand
AAACAAAACTCCCAAAATCCGAGCAACAATCGACTCAAAACACCCACCGGAGTTGTGACGGACATGAGGGTCATCGTACCCTTACAAGGTGTCGTTCGAGGCGGAGGAAGCGGCGTAATCCTAGGCTCCATCATCCCCTGTGCTCTCTTCTACTTCCTCCAGCTCTATCTCAAGTCCAAAAACCGCTCCTCCGACGACGGCGGCGACGGCCACCCCACCGCCCCTCCGCCGCCGGAGCTGCCGGAGATCTCTCCCCCCGGTGGTGGGTTGCAAAGGGTTCAATCAGTTAGATCGATTTGGCCACCGCGTGGGGCTAACGGTCAAGCTCAAGTGTCTTCGAGGGCGAATTCTGTGGTTAAACAAGCTGATTCGCCTTATTATGTTGGGTTGAAGATGGCTTTGAAGGATGCTTATGATGAATTGTGTAATCCTGATGGGATTATTCAGTTGGGGTTAGATGAAAACAAGGTAAATGGTTGTGATGATTAAGTAGTGGATTGTCTTTAATTGCATAATTAGTGGATGATTAAGGAGTATGTAGGCAATTAGGCATATTGTTGGTGTTTTATCTGGTTTTATGAGTGAATTACTGATGGGGATTCGTGAATTGCAGGTGTCGTTGGATTTGGTTCAAGATTGGATAATGGCGCACACCAAATATTCGATCATTTGTCACGAGTTGCAGATGAATGGGATCACTGCTTATCATCCATTTGATGGATTATCAGAACTCAAAATGGTAACTTACAAATGTCTGCTAAAGTTCTTTATAATTGTTATCATGTTTCTTGATTGACATTGAGTTGATTTGATATAAGTGTGAAGTAAATTGATGGTTAGTTATAACTTATATAGGTTATGTCGATTTGTGCACCATTTTTGTGGCTTTTGTGTATGATTTTGCTTGTATGCAGGCATTTGCTGGATTCATGTCTCAAGTGATGGAAGGGCGCGTGTTATTTGACCCGTCGAATATGATTTTAACTTCTGGAGTAACGCCTGCTATTGAGATGCTCGTTTTTTGCCTTGCAGACCTTGGAAATGCATTTCTTGTTCCCTCTCCGTATTTACCCGAGTAAGTTCCCTTTCTGATGCACCCCTGATCTGACTTGAATGGACTATATTGATGCTACTCCATACAGGTTGACTTTTGAGGTCAAGCATACGACTTTTCAACTTCATGATGATATGGAGTCGTGTAAGTTTCTAGCATTTTTCGATTATCCCATTAAACACCAGAACAAATGCTAGAGATTACAGAGATGTCTGTTTTAGTTTCATGAGAAAACCCTTTTCAATTTTGAATCTTGAAAGTATCATGTTTGACCTCAAAGCTGATATAATATGCCAATGCCTCTTATTTATGCTATATGTCAATACATAATGAGTGATGGTTTATAATTGAAATTTGCAGCCTCGATAGGGATATTAAATGGCGAAGTGGAGTGGAAGTTATACCTGTCCCATGTCGTAGCTCTGATAACTTCAGCTTAAGTTCAGCTTCCCTTCATCGAGCATACAACCAAGCAAAGAAACGCGGTCTCAAAGTTCAAGGGGTCATAATTTCAAACCCTTCAAATCCAGTTGGGAATCTGCATACAAGAGAAACCCTTTACGATGTTTTAGACTTCGCTACTGAAAAAAACATCCACGTCATCACCAATGAGATGCTAGGGGGCCCCATTGATGATAAAAATCAAGAATTTGTCAGTATGGCTGAAATCATTGATTCTGAAGAATACGATAAAGAAAGAATCCATATAGTTTACGGGTTGTCAAAAGACATTTCTCTCCCCGGTTTTAGAGTCGGGGTTGTTTACTCCTTCAACGAAGCCGTCTTACAGGCATCCAAGAAACTAATGAGATTCTCATCTGTATCATCTTTATCTCAAAGACTACTTGTTTCAATGTTTAATGATTCAAGATTTGTTGGGGAGTTTATCAAGGTCAATAGAGAAAGGGTTGAAAAAATGTATGATCTTTTCGTGGATGGTTTGAAAAACTTAGGAATCAAATGTATGAAAAGCAGTCATGGGTCATACTGCTGGGCTGATATGAGCGGGTTTATACGCCCGTATAGTGAAAAAGGCGAGCATGAACTGTGGGAAAAGCTGTTAAATGTGGCCAAAATAAATGCCACACCTGGATCTTGTTGTCATTGTATAGAACCAGGATGGTTCAGGTTCTGTTTCGCAGGTTTGACCGAAAACCAGATTCCATTGGTTATGGAACGAATTCGAGAAGTTTTGTGAAGTTGTAAATTACCAGCTGTTAAAACTGTGAAATTGATCACAAAGAAGGAAGAAATAACTGTGTGAAGCTTCTGCCACCATTCAATTGCATCATAAATGGTTATTTTTTTGGGAATTTTGTTTTGTCATATTGTTTTGTAGGTAGTTGTTCATGGCTTTGAAGTTTTGTTCCAACTTTTCACTACAACTTTGAAAACTTGAAGCTGTAGTTCAAACCCGTTACAAGAAATATTAA
Source organism: Flaveria bidentis (assembly GCA_018326385.1). NCBI lineage: Eukaryota > Viridiplantae > Streptophyta > Magnoliopsida > Asterales > Asteraceae > Flaveria > Flaveria bidentis. Next base: position 13,374 of record BJCM01210131.1, on the reverse strand, counting down.
AATAACTCAAATTTGCAGATTCAAGAACTCGAAAAGGAGGAATCCCTGTGAAAAGATTGTTGACAAGATGCAAAAGTTCTGACCTTTGACAATGTGAGATTTGTTCTCAACACTGCCAGTTAAATATGTGATACATCAAACCCTTCAAGATTCAAGCAATTGTTGATGATGATTGAAACTTTATTAATGGGAAAGTGAAATGAACTTTGTTTTTTCACAAAAGTTAAACAAAGATGATGGAATATGTCATTCAAACCTGACAAATCAAGAAATCGAAGGCCAAGCAAATCCACAAAATACACAGGAATTGGACCAAAAAAGCACACGACTTGCTCATAGCCAGTTCTAAATCGGTTCGTTTATAAACGAGCTGAGCTGGCTCGACTCGGTTTGTAGACGAGCTGAGCCCAAGCCAATGTTAGCTTGGCTCTTGGCCCGCTCCCTAATCCGCTCAGTGGCTCGTTTAAATTAAGGCCTCAGATATAATTTATATAAATTTTAAACCAAAATTATAACATATTTTTAATTTGACTACTTACATATGGTCACTTTAACATTTTATAATGGAAAAACTTTAAGTACAAAATGTAAAGAATGATCATAGTTGATGATCATAAACTATAGTGAAGGGTATGAAGATGATACGAAGTACAAATGTTTGGTAGGAAGCCTAATGGATCTCACTGTAACAGCCTGATCTTATGTATGTGGTGTGTTTGATATCAAGATTCATGCCAAAGCCAAAGAAGGAACACATGCAAATTGAAAAAAGGATATGAAGGTATGTCAAATGCACATATATCTATGGATTTCAGTATGATAGAAGATCAACTGTAAAGCAGGAGATAGTTATTCTATCGTCAACTGAGCCAGAGTACGTCGTAGTTGAAGGGTCTGTTGGGTGAGTTAATGAGTAAAGAGTTGGGAACTATAGATATAAAGTGTGATAATATTTTTATCGTAAGTTTGTCCAAGAATCTAATTATGAATTGAAGAACTAAGCATATAAATGTTCCCTATCACGACCTAAGAGAATTGGTGTATAAGGGTGAAACTTTTTTCAATTAATAATGGGTCATAGCCCAATTGCAATGTCATGTATATAGGATTGAGCCAATGCATGGGTACATTCGTTCTAAATTGCTTTGAAAGGGTCTAGTCTTATGGTCATGTGTTTGTTAGCGAGTCGGTAGGGTTGTTATCCGATTTCCAGAGTGTTGATGTCTATCAAGATTGTTATGCTATTATATATAGACCAGTGTTCTTGAGATAATCAAGTTCATCATATATTTCGATATACTAGTAAACATTACAAAAACTCACATATTCATATTGGGATTGTTGAACAAATTGACTGGCCAGACCGTTGTAAGTCGGGATGAGCATTTTATACATGGTACTAGTATCGTACCAAATTGGTACCAATCGAATACAAATGATATGAATTTTTTTTTGCCTAAAATTTCTGTATCGATAATTGATGAAATATCTTATTTGTTGCTGAAAATGAAATTGTGAACCAAATACTACGCAATAACCATGATAATTATATATATCTCTAGATAACTCTAAATGAGCCTATTACATCCAAATCTCTCATTTTCCAGCCCAAAACAAACAATTTGACTACCTTGTCCTATGAACAAATATCTGATTTGTCACTAAAAACCAAAAAAAGGCGGACGTTAATAGATATGGGACTTCGATGCTAATATCTTCACGTCAAACATAACATGAAATGACTAAAATACCCTTAAAAATATAAGTGTCACTCACAACATGAAATTACTCAAATACCCTTAAAGATATAAGCATGCAACTGTACATGCAAGTATACTGCTCTAGAGTCGTTTCCACAACTCTAAAACATTCCTCGTCTACCTGTCATCAAAGATCGGAAAAAGATACCTAAGGAAGAATAATTTCATTTCATTTTATGGAAGGTATAATGGGAACTAGACAAACATAACAAAAATATGGTTTAACACTTATGTACTAAAAATCAATGAATAAACACTTTGTTTTGTTAGTTGCTGTTTGTCTTCACAATATCCCAAGAGTTCCATAGTTTCAACATCTTACTGCAGCAGTAGCTGCTCTTCATCCTTCTGCTGCAAGTCACTCAACCGTCTTTTAGCATAAACCATAACCACAACAGTTGTCGCGATGGTCAAAAGAAACCCAAAAACCATACAAATAATCTGCTGGGCTGAAAGTGTCTGTTGATCATCTGAAGCATCAGCCAATGTACGAATCATTATACCCCTGCAATAATCAAATCAAAATCAACAACCACAACCAAGAAACATGTTATTAACGGGTCAAACTGGTAATGTGTAGATATATCTTACGTGTATATTGCCACGAAAATCTCGGGCACCATTCCCACCAATGTACCCAACAAATAGGGACCGAATTTAACATCAGTGGCGACAGCACAGTAATTGTACACCATGTATGGGAAGGGTGAAATCCTCAACAATGTGACCGCTTGAAACTGGTTAAACCAGTTTCCTTCACCTGCTAGCTTCAAGAAAGAAGCTTTCTTCGGGTACCTTTCTAGCCACCCCTGCATAACCACAATACTTCATAGATCAGAACCAAACGGATATAAAAACCGACAAGAAAAAAGAATCAAAGGGGGGTTTGGCATCGCGTTGATGTGTATAAAGATCATTCTTACATGTAAATCAGCAAATCTTTACATAATTAGAATATGATAAACACTTAAACAACTGATTATCTGGTTATTAGAGCTTCAAACAGCTACAATTTCAAAACATTATGCCAAACATCAACTAATTATACATCCAATTACAGTTTTAACTCCTAAATCAAACAGTAAAATGACACTCACTTGAATCTTATGGTAAAAGAGGGAACCAATGAAATAAGGAATCGAGGCGCCAATCGTCACTCCACTGATGATCAACAGAAACCCGAAACCATAACCGAAGCTCATTCCCGCTACCCACATCGACGGAGTCGAAGGCAGAAGGACAGTCGGAAACAATGCCACTGAAGCAAAGATCAAAACTGCCAACACTGGTTTACTGAAAGTCTCTGTTTCCCAATTCAAAACAGGGATAACCTCCTGAAACAAAACAAAAAGTGGGTTTAAATTCAATTAAATTAACACATGATTGAATGATTTCATCTGTTCAATTCTTGATAAAAACCCATCGAATCAGACATAGATACACAAATTAGGGTTCTTGTACAGAAACAGATTAGGGTTAGTAAGCAATTACATCATTACATCAAGAACTAAGAATTAATACAGATAAATTGCAAATAAACATACCTTATTCATCAGAAACGGTCCAATCCATAGAAAGAAAGAAACCCCTAAAAAAGTTAAGAAGATGATCACAAGAACAAGCTTTGCCCACCACCAAAAACAGCACCAAAAGCCATCACCGACCCTAAACCCCTCAGGTTCGTTCAATGTCACATAATCATCTCTGGGTTCTTCAATTGCGATCTTCAACAGGGTAACTGCATCATCACCCTCCTCATACGTCATAATAACAGCTGATTCAGATCAGAATCACGTCAATTTAGCAAATGTAATGCTACAATTTGAGCTTTTACAAGAAAGATGTTGAAATTGCTTAAAATAATATGAAGGAGATGAAGGAATTTAAGAGTGAAAGGTAAGAAATTGAGGAAGCAAACGGTCGATTGAAGTACTTTAGATTATGAGAGACAGCGGGCGCAAGATAGGCGTTTGGTGATATTATTATTATTATTATTATAATTATATTATTATTATAATTATATTATTATTATTATTATTATTATTATTATTATTATTATTATTATTATAATTATATTATTATTATTATTATTATTATTATTATTATTATTATCATTATTATTATTATATAGGCTTTTTTTATTAATTAATCAATGCAATGTCTACTTGTATAATTCACCAACAAAAATCGATGATTGATATTTATATATTTTAGTAAAGAAAGATAGGGAATCTTTGGTGACCAAAAGCAAATACCGACTAAAGTCAATGAGTAAGATACATTGTCTCATAAAACACTCATCATTGAGTGTACATTTCTAAGACAAAGGGTTATTTGTGAAGAAAATATGAAAATGAAATTATCTTTTAGTTTTTTATATATACGTTTTGGAAAAATAACTTTTAACCAATTTTTACTAATCAGTATTTTTATATCTTGAAAGTTTTAAACTCTAACAAAAGGAGACATCTTATGCCCTAAAGACTTTTTTTTAATTTTAATTTTTTTTAACTTTATATCTATATGATTTTATATCCATAAACATTAGTTTTTATACGGAATAGGTGTATAGTGTATGATAACCACGACTTGAATGCGGTCAACAAGGCATGCGGATAAGGCGTAAGCAACCCTATCACTAGCAAAGAGTGTAGATTATGAGTCATAGTTTTCATATTTTTACCCACTGTCATATCATTCTTTACATTCCACCCACTTTATAATGTAAATGGTTTTCACATCCTCTGCATTCCATTTTCCATCCCTATTTTTCTTTCTTTTTGAAAATAAAAATAATATTAACAATTTAATTTTTTCATAAAATAAATGTCTTCATTACTAACTAATTTAAAAACATTACAAAGCAATAATAATAAAAATAATCACAATACATTATACAAATTGAAAATCTTGCATCGTTGTTATGCGGTTACGCTTTGTTGAATATAAGTTGCTTTTTGTGCGCCACTAACTCCTAGTATCAAGGTAGATGATTGAAGATCACTATCATTTAACTCACAAATCGCATGACATTGGTTTTTTATAATCATGTTATGTAAGCTTATGCACGTGTACATCACAGATCTTATTCTTTTTAGCGTTCATGGCTTCATGCCCTTGCCGGATATTTCATAATAGGTCATATTTGCTTTGAGAAACCGAAAATGCTTTTGATGTACTTTCTTGCAGATTTTTAACACTGCATTACACCTTACTCTATACTCACCTTTTAAACATGTAATGGATTTGACAAAAAAAATGGAACGCTTGAGAAATAGACTATAGGCGAGATAGTATATATGCTTATATTGTACAACTATGTTTATTATATCATTGAATATTGATAACCGGTCAAGTACATTCATATCATTATATAATATATTATTTCCGGTGAATGTAACCATCATCAAATTTAATCTTGACCGTCTAGAAAAGCTGAAATGAAATCTTGACCCTCTAAAGTCGACGGTATCTACCCATTGTTCCATCTAGGTTGTTAAAGTGAAAAGCAACGGTCATCGTCGTCTTCTTCTTTAAGAACCGTTGTTGATTTAGTGGTAGCGATTCCTCTTTTCTTTGCCGATTCCATGGCTATTCATGATGAGATAAATAGATGACCCTCCACATTGGCAACTATTAGTTTCTTCGACTAGCTTCTTGATCACCAGTGTTTATCGACTTTACGATCGATTGCTCGATTACACAACAATCCACTAATCGAAGTTGGTATTCATCTGTGCATATTGATTACAACAAGGTGGTGAAAAATAGAGAATTTTGGTATGCAAAATTGAAGTTGAATCACTTGCTCGTAAGTAATTTGAGATATTTCTACAAACAAAATTTTCACAATAGCATGGTTCTTATCAAAATGTTATTCTTTGTACAGGGAAAGTTGATTTGCAATTGCACAATTAAATGATGTGTAAACAACCACGTGCTCAATGATGTCGTTTGAGTATTTCAGGTGATTTTGAAGCCTTTTGATGTAAATAGATGGGATTGAACAGTTATGATTTTTAGCGTAATGAAAGATGATGATCTGTCTTAAAATTTTGGGAGTTTATATAGAACAATTGTAGCATATTCTTATTTTTTAGTTTTTAATTTTATCTTCTTTTGATGATTTTTTGCGTAAAGAAATTTTATTTTTTTTGGTAAATATTAGCACGAAAGATCCAAGACAACAATTGTTCACCTTCAAAAATTGGTCAAGACCAAGTCATTAAAGGTAACATTTTGTGATTCTAGCAACAATTCTTCCTCCATGTTTACTTTCTGTATTCTTTTTCATGTGATAGTAGGTATTTGAAGTATATTTTGGCAAATTTGAGTTATCAAAGTTTGTCAAATCATTGCTATAAGTTTCAGCCAAAATTCCTCTTTGTTTTTTTTTGATTCTTTAAAGTTTCACCATAGTATCCATATAAAATCAGTGAGCAGCATATGGAATTTCAGATTTTAAAATGAATTTCAAAAGAATACACTTAATGGATGCAATTTGTGTTGTTATATTGTCATATCATGATTATCCCAACTCTTACATGTGGGTAAACATTAGCTCTATTACGAATCATCCAAAAACAAAGTTATTTTCCAAATTAGATACTGACTTATTGCAATTTCATATTCTTTATATTGTAGATATTAGTACCGTCCATTTCTTTAACTATTCCAGTTAATACATTTGTATTATTTATTGCGATTGTTGTATTCGACATTCACTTAACGTCTTGCGGTTGTTGCATCCGAATTCACTTAACATCTTGTATTCGACAAATTTGATTATGGTAATTTTTACTCGGATGATTCATATATTGTATCGTAGGTGTTAATAATATTCATCAACTTTTTTAGTATCTCTTTACTTCCATATTAATAAAATTGTTTAAATTTTATACCTTTTTAATGTTTTTTGCTTTGGTAACATGCATTGTACATGGATAGTCAATTTGACTATTGTTTAGTGAATGAACTCTGGTAAGACTATTGATTAATACATGTATGTTTTTGTACGTGTCAAACTACACTAGATTCAATCCAAAACTTAACAAAAGTCATAGTCTAGCCAACCAACTTACGCTTCGTGGACATAGTCTATGTTGCTACACCCATATTTACCCCATATTGACAGAACTTTGGTATTTTGTGGATGTTTTATTATGTATGTCTAATGATTATGTTTCTTATTGGCTAATGTGCCGTTAGTATTAATCTTGGGTTGAGATGATGTCATGACATATGAAAGGTGCAAAAACTAAGTGGTGAATAACTAAATAAAGGCATATGGGATTGATGAAATCTAAAAAAATAGGTATTTACATATGGATATGTTATGATGAAGTATAAGTATTAGTGATTCTTAAATGATATTTGTTTATATGCATATATTTGTATAACTAATTGATGATGTTATTATGTGTAGATAAGGCATGGTTTTCCTGAAGGGAGATGAAATGGAATATCAAGCTTAAATAGGGAATAAAATTATAAGGAGTTGTCAGGAGTTAACCGATATCTCATGACGGTACTAACAACTTGTCTTAAAGTTGAATGCGTAGTGTATGCAAGTAACAAAGCTGATTCATTAAGGCAAAAATTATACCTAAGTTTCATAAGTAAATCTTTTATATTAATAAATGAGTACATTGAGGATTATAATAGAGGATTCACTCAAGTCATTATATAAAGAAAACTTTAGATTGGGGCTTATTTTCTGTTGCAATAGTTTTAAAATTTGATACAACTTGATAAATGGAGTCAAATTAACTTGTGACATTGCATCATGTTATCATAATAACTTGCCCGATCAATGGACGTGTATAAAACTAGTTGTTTAAAACCACAATCGAAATATGACATGCTAAATCCATAAATCGTGTGACACCAACACATTGAGCTTTACAGTTGGATATAAATGATCACCTAGTATGTACTGGTCTTGCCTCAAATGCCAGGAAAACCACACATGTTAATTGTATAACGTTGAATGTCACTCATAGTTGGTTTCCTTAAATATTTTGGCCTGTAGATGTTAATAACACCTTTGTAGTACTTATACATGCTAACACATGCAATTTCTCGCACGTGTTTAGATAATTATCTAACGAATTGAGGTAGTATCTGTTTACTAGTAAACGAAATGTGGCAACACACTTTTGCAAAGGACTAAAACTTATTTTGCCTCTAGCATCCCACTTTTGTATGAAAACTACATTTGTTAATCCAAATCATGAGCGACCTGTAAGAATAAATATCTGCTTCTTTGAAACCTTCTTTTGAATGTGGCCTCTTTATGAAGGGAGTTCTCGATAAGGTAGCCTTTAACCAAGGGCAGCTTCACAATCTTGATTTATAGTTTCATGACTTGTTCTCGCTCTTGAATTTGAACTTTTGACATCATCACAGATGATCTTGACCATCGTCGATATAATTATGGTGATGAAAAATGATGTTACTCCACCTAATGAAGATGAGGAGTCAATATTTAAAAAAAATAGAATGTTAGGTGTGATGTTTTTGGATGTGGGATGAACTTTTTGATTATGGGTTAGTTTATGTATGTAAAAATATTTTAATCTAATTAAAAACTTTTTTTTCACAAAAAAAGCCTTTATAAAGGTAAAGGTATTTAATTTTTAATGAAATTACTCATTAAAATCTAGTTGGAAACCATACCACACTCGTGGACCACCAGTAGCTGGTGAGATATGCATGACGTCACTCGTGAAAACCTTGTCGGGTGGTCTTAAATTATGTTAGGATCTGGTATTTTAACGAAACACCAACTGATTAACGTGTTAAACCAAACCAAATAGTGTGGAATCCTATTTGATTGGCGATCCAATCAGTGAGAACGCACGTAGAAACAATGACGTATTGAATCTAACGTCAAGAATCGATTAGGAATCGATCTACAGCGTTCTATGAACTTGGCGTACGAACTTAGAGGCTTCTAGACGGCTAGGGTACGTCTGGAGTCGAAGTGGATTCAATGCTTGCTTTTATCCACGAATTAGATGGTATTTATAGGTTAGGGTTGCTCATTCGGGCGACTGAACCATTAGCATGGTTCATTCGTGCGATTGAGCCATGCGGTTGATCCATTCGCACGGCTGAGTGTTCAGTCGTGCGACTGAGCCAATCTCATGTTAGAGTCATACGACTGATCCAGTCTCCTGGTTCAGTCGTGCGACTGAGTCATTCGTATGAAGGTGTTCATGCGTATGGTCCATTAGCATGTGCCATTCGCATGATACCTTCATGTTGTTAAGTTTGAATGTATTAAACATAGTAATGTTATTTATATTAGTTCAATCAAACACAAACCTATATACTCAATTTGATAATCGTTAAACAACTCATTAATGAAATATTAAACATTATAAACACAACCAAACATTTGCATTTCATTAAGTACCCAACTATTACATAAGTGTAAGACAACAAAGACATATTACATTAAGATCAGAATCAAGGTACACATGTATCAACAAACTCCCCCTTGGACCTAGATTCATCCATTGTCTTACCTTCTTCATAACCTCCTCGTACTTCTTGTACTTCTCCTCTCTTGTGACTCCTGCATGTATTTCAAATGCAAAGCAGAGTCGTATCACATTTTGCCCGCTTTGTTCAGAACTATCTTGCGTGTGGTACTCTTTCTTCAAGGCAGCCTCAAACTAGCCTGACATCTTCCTCAGGTCAGCATATAACAGCTTCAGTTTAGCCAGCTGATTGAGCTCAAAACCAGGTAGAGACTTTAGATCATGCGGGAATCTAAAGTACTCAATACCTTTCTCTCTCTTTACCGCGTATACGTTAAGA
>BJCM01210130.1:0-18645 GCA_018326385.1 Flaveria bidentis | reverse complement strand
GCCGCCCCACCACCCCCACCGGCCAGACCACCACCGCCCCACCGGTCGGACCATCGCCGCCCCACACTCATCGGAGTTCCTCGTAGATCATCAACCTTCGATCTATCCTTTTCACTTTTCTCCTCCTAAGGCTTCAATCTCTCCTGATTCCCCACCGGTCATCCCTTTTGCTTATGTTGTTTCCGTCCGACTCGAGCCGGTGGTGCCGACGGTTCGAACTTCTTCTCCTTTTTGTCATCGTCGTTCTTCTGGTCGCCGGAGTTGTTTTGCCGGTTCAAACCGCCGAGGGTTCCTTGACCCATCATGGATTTATCATATTTTAGATGAAAATCGAAATGGGAAAAATAGGTTTAATCTAATTACAAAATATTTTTTACCATTCTACAGGTGTTAAAAACAAACAGTCTTTTTCTTGCAGACTGTAGACGTTTGGTCCACCTCTTCTGCTACAGATGTCTGCAGATGTGGTCCGCAGACTGCAGGCGTTTTCTTGCAGAAAAAACAAATAGCACCTAAGTGTCTAACCTGAATGTAAATGAGACATCAATTTCTTCTCCCATCTCACTTCCTTCCTATCATATCCATCGAGAGAACCATCCTAATCATTTTCATCTCACACTTAAGGATGGAATGTATTATCATTACCATGTTATTCATCATTTTGAATACCATAAACATTATATGGATCGGAGTGCTGATAAGGAATCAGATGCAAATGATTAATATCATTAGTATATTGAGGAACTTTCTTTGGCTTCACAATACATTTCTGGCTCTAATCTTTAATGTCACATTCCGGCGGAAGCGTGAGATGCTAATTTGGGTGTGACTCGTTTGTACAGAACTCATTGATTAACAGAGTTTAACAGATAATACAGCAGTATAGAACATACATAACTTAATTCATAATTTAAGGATAATATTAAAGTTAGGATTACATTAAATCATAATAGTCAAAATTTGATCTAAGTATAATCCTATTACAAACATATTATCTAACTGCTACATCTTCAGTAACGATGGAAGTGCGCGTCCACCGATATGCTGAGATCATACATGTTAACAGTTAGATTAACACAAACTTTTTCCATGATTTCTCCCCAGTTATTGTAAACATCAAAAGAAAACATAATGTTGTTACTCATGGTAATTTTCCTGAAAAAGCATACTCAAAATAGTCAACATAAAGTTGGTGAGTTCATAGGTTTATCTTAAACAAAATATTATTGATGCATCATATACAACCAAACCTTACTTAATAATCAGATCATGCATACTATCATAACATAATTCATAAATCAGATAATATAGCATCACAACACTCATCCTGTTGGTGCAGGAAATAATTTTCCTAAGTAGCGCTACCTATATTATCCAACGGTTCCACATCCGAATTAATGGTTGTAACGTAAATGACAGTACATCTCAAAAATTGCATCAATCATAAAATCAATAGTATGTTTTCCCTAAAAGTTTATAAAAATAAAAATGAGGCTATGAATCTCACCTTTATTCCAAGAAATCACATATAAAAAATATTCATAGTTTAGAAAACATAAATATTTTCTTCAAAATTTTTAGCACCTCATATATCATAAAATTGTTACAATAAATGAGTAAGAAAATCAGGCATAACATATTCATATTTCATATTTTAATTATTTACAGTTTATTTTCTATAATTTTTGGAATATTCAAATAAATTGTTAAAAATACCTTCGGGTTTCTAAAAATTCTCAAATTTGATCATAATATTTGGCACAATGTTTATAAATTCTAAAAATGTTTCCAAATCCCAAATCATGGTAGAGTCACTTTTTATGATTTTTATCATTTTACTAATATTTAGTAAAAATATCAGAATATGTCCAAAAATTCCTATTTTCATACAAGCTATTCTATTCAAATTTTTATATTTTCTCTAATTTTCTCATAATTTATCTCAAAGTTAAAGTATTTTTCCCGATTTTCATATGACAGAAACTTTTAAAATTCATAATTCATTCATAACTTCGTATTAGGTCACGAAACTTTTTCTGTAAATCTGATAAATCATAAGAGTCAACATATAATTCTCTCAACTACTTCCTAGGTTCAGTTCTTCCGGCATAAAGTTTTCTTTCAAATACTTAAATAATTTATAAATTATTTTACTTATAGAAATGGCATCAAAATTTACAGAATTATATTTCTTAATATGCTAAATATATTTTTAAGTTTGTTCCCACAATCATAGTCAATTACATAATAAACTGAATTTAACAAGTTGCACATAAATTTTTAACCCTTAATTGATAACTTCTTTTATATAACCTTTGGTTATCTTTATTTATTTATTCCTTTTAGACTTATAAAACCTTCCTTACTGCTTTTTAAATAGGTTTGATGTATTTGTAAGAATTCATGACAATCTTGAATGTTAAATCATAAGGGTTAGTCATATGTGTTTATTTAAACACATATATAGCCTTTGTAATCTTAACTAGTTATGATTTAAGGAATGAAACCTTGATTTTGACAGAAGGAGAGGATTAAAAGAAGATGTTGGTAGCTTCTTTCTTCTTTGATGGGTCTATTGGAATGATCTTGAACTTCAAAACCTTGTTTACCTTGCAACCGAGAACTTAGAAAGAAGGAATGGTAGTATAGCGTGACCGTAGTGAAGATGAGGATGATATTTGGTTGAAGTGACCAAGAGAATTGAGATGGTGTGGTGATGGTGATCTTCGGGTATGGGATGTCTGAGAGTTTTGAAGGATAACCAAGAGTGTATGTTGGTTTGGGTGGTGTGTGTGTGTTTTGGTGAAATGACCGATGGGTGGTCTTACGGAGTCTCGACCGATGCCATAAATGGCACTAATCATGAAGCTCCTCATAGCTTGAATGAGTAAGCTAATCATAGGATCAATAGGTGTCATGCAAGGAAGCAAGTTTGGTGTCAAGTGTTGCTAGGTGTCGAGCAAAGGAGCCATTGAGTCATCATGTAATCATTACAAGGTTAACTAATGTTTTAGATTGTTAATCAGGTGGTTAATGGCTCTAATGAACCGAGACTTAATCCTATATGATGCTTAGGTTTGAGGTTTGGGTGTATAAGATTTGCTTAGATTTGTTTTGATGTCAAGTTTCTTTGATGTTAACTTGTATTGTGGTGTTTGGTTGGGTTGTGTTTTTGTATCATTTGGTGAATGATTTGATGTTACAAAGTTGTAACATTTGATCACATAGTGTTTGTTATCTAAAACTTATGAATATGGATACATGCATACGTAAAAATTTGTGCATGCATGCAACCATGCATGCAACCATGCATGTCACCATGCATACGTGCAACATATATATATACACATAAACACATATAATATATATAAGGTTAGTCAATCATATAAGTGAATTCGTTCATAGATTAATTTTTGCCTAACCTTATTTTTAGGGTTGTCACATTTAATAAACATAACATTATTCCTTATAAATTTCTTCGAAACTAGATCATATAACATGTATCTGAACTCATCTAGCCGATAAACAACATATATACATGGTTGGTTCTTCACATCAAGTTTTGATCTTTCATATTTGGGAATATGAACTAAATACTTGCATCCAAAGACCCGTAAATGATGATATTGAACATGTTTGCTAATCTCAACCAAGTCAGGAACACTAAAATCAAAAGAACACAAAGAGTAAGATTAATAACATATACGGTTGTTTTAAAGCTTCATTCCAAAAAGAGTTAGTCAACCTTATATGTGGGAGTAAACATCTAACTCTTTAAACCAATGTTTTGTTCATTCTTTTTGCTAAAGCGATTAGTTGTGGTTTTTGTTTTGTGTCAAATATCTTTCTCTTCATATAACTATCAAAAGGAACAATGTATTCATTTCTATCATTCATCTGAATGCACTCAATTAAGCTTCTTTCTAATGTCTCTCAGCTAAGGAATTAAACTGCTTAAACATATATAGTACTTGATATTATATTTCAAAGTATAGATACATCCTTTCTTAAATTATAATAGATGAATGTGATAAAGCATGAGAAGTGCCCGGGTGATCTAATCTTTATAGGACCTTATACATCTAAATGCATCAAATCAAGTATACTTTCTTTCCTAGATGGATGATTCTTGAAGAAAGGATGTTTTTCTTACTTTCTAGACAATAAGAACACTTTATTTAAATGAACATCATGCACACCAAACAAAACATATTTATTGAACAATAAAGATATCCCTCTTTCACTCATATGACTAGGTTTCTTATACCACAAGTTGGTTAAATATCGATATTCACCAATTATTGGATCTAGTTTCTAGAGTTCTTTAATTTTTCCATGTATAACATTGTGCTTTTCTTACATTTTATCACCATGAAAGAACCATAAGCGGGTCTTAAAATTCCATCACCAAAGGTTTTGTGATAACCATTTTCATTGAGTAAAGTTGTAGATATCATATCAATATAAGGTATGTGTAGTTACATGACAAGTGTCACCACCAAAACAACACAACTCGGATCATGTTGCACAAAGTTCATAACATCATAATTACAACCAATATAGAACTCTTTTGATAGTAGTGTTAACTTCAGCAATGTTGTTACCACCATCATCTTTCTTATGGGTGTTAACTTGGTTATTGAAAATAACATTCTTGTTTTTCCTTTTCATATGTGTTAAGAATCATAATAGGTGTTCTTCTTCCATAATTATAATATTCAACATTAGCAAACTTTCGTTTAGACTTACTACAATGCTTCATTTTGTTTCTCAAACCTCTACTATGACTTCTCCACATGCTTTATGTGACCAAAAAGTTTAAACATGAAGAGAAACTTCTAATTTCTTTTCAGCTTTTTATTTTTAATACTACATTTAGCTAATTTATCCTGATAATACCATTCGCGTTATAGTTGGACTATGATGTCCTTCCTACAAGACTATAAAGAATCTGATAAAGTACAAATGAACCATAATTCTTGTATCTCATCTTCCAACTTAATACTCATACCTGTAAGCTGATTAATGATTCTTGAAAACAATCAAATAATCAGTAATAGAAAAGCCATCATGATACTTCAAATTTATCAATTGTTTAATCGAAAACAATTTATTGTTTCTTGTCTTTCAAGCATATAACTCCTCAAGCTTGTTTCACAAAGTATGAGCACGAGTCTCCTCACTAATATGGTTTAATATATTATCATCAAACCACTCTTAAATATATCCATAACTTTTCTTTGCAAAATATTTCACTCTTTATGTGTTTTATTTTGGGTTTATTAGTAGTAAACACAGATAATAATTCTTTATATAAAGAAGGTCTTTCATCGTGCATTTCAAATATGCTAATTAAAAACATTTAAATTAACAATCCTGCTTGAATAAGCTTTCATCGTTTAGACAAGTCTAAACCAATAATAAGAGTTAATGGCTCTAATAGTACACTAATGGGAAAAAAAGGCAACAGTGCCACAAACTAAAACAATTATAACTTTCCCAACCCGTTATAGATTTATAAGGATACAAATAAATAGGGTATTTTACATCAACCAAATTATTCCTAAATAATATGCAAGTAGCAATAAAAAAACACCAAATTTAACCATATGGAAAACTAGTCCCTATGTTTCCTAGATTTCACTAGCATGTTTTCCATTTCATTCATTTCTATATGCCATGTTACCTTAAAAATAATCATATTTGTGTATTATTAAATAATAAAATATTTAATTAAATTTCATTAATAAAATTTATTAAAATATAAATGATAAGACAACCTTGTATTATAAAACAAAACTAGTGGTTGAATACAAATGCTTCAAAATGTTTAATAAGATCTGATCAAATGCTATAATGAACTACTTGTGATTGTAATTGTGGGTGAATATTTTCTTCCTCGCTTGGAGGATTTTCTATGTTTTTAAGAGAGATTGTTAAACTATCATGCTTTAAAATTATATTGTGTAGAATAATATATATGCATGATTTTCTAATACTTTTAGGATGATGTAGCCTTGTAGGTTGGTGAAGTATGTGTCACCTACCTTTTAGGGCCCCTAAAGCTCGTTCAACGTCTTTTCATATTGTTTCTTGCGTTTTTTGTATTGTTGTTGCCGTGAATCGTTCTCTTGTGGATACGATAATATTTTCACTATATTGCCCAATTAGGGTATATTCAATCTGCAATATAATATCCAAGCTTGTATTCAATTCCATTTACATAGTGGACACTTGTAAGCGTTCTAATTATAAACTTATTAAAGAAATATGATTGATCAAGGGTGTTGATATCATTGTTGGATCTAGGGATCCAAAAAATGCTTTTCGATCCATAATACGTGATGTTACCGCGCCAAGCATCATCATCCATTGCTTTGATCACCCCTCATGTATTATCTCACCATTCAATTGGACTTCTTCAAAGCCGGTGTGTGTACGATCCATGCTCGCAAGCATTCTTGTAAAACCATGTTAGTTCTCATGTGCGACGTATATTGATCTCTGGATGAATTCTTTGGAATAAAAAATAATAATAGCATCACAAAACTCTTACAAACACACACATGATGTTTGTTTGGCCATATGTAATTAATCATCAAGTGCGTCGAGAGCATTCTAGTATGCTAGCTATCGTGTACAGTTGAGGTACACTTTGTATAGATGTATGACTCCAACAACCTCTTGCATCATAAGTCGTTTGAAAATACAAATTATTCATCTCCATATCACCAAAGAATTATAAAAAAAAGTAAACATTTAAACATTCGTAACCTTTGTTGAAAAATCTTGGATGTGGAGATTGAATGGTTATCATGAAAGAAACGATCATCTCACCGCACATACATTATAAAATAAAACATTTTATTAAAACAAAAAATAAAAGCTTCTTAATAAAAAAAGTAAAAACATTACATTTTATTAAAATAAAGAAATAAAACCCTTTTTAATACAATAAAAGTAAAACTAATACTATTATTAAAACAAATAAACAAAACCTTATTATAAACAAAAGTAAAAAATCAAAACCTTCTTTTCAATGTAGTGATGTCTTTAATTTCCTTAAAGACACCGAGATCACAATAGTCAAAATTTTGATATTACGTCTATATGTCTTTAATTTCCTTAAAAACACCGAGACCATACTAGTCAAAATTTTAATATTACGTATATATGCATGTATATTTTCACTATCAAAAGTTCAAGACCAGCATGAAAATGGTGCTAAATTTTATTCTAACATATCCATTCAGATAAATTGGGAATGAATTTGAGGGAGAAAGGGATTTTTTTATTGTGTGAAAAATTAATAGTTTGAAAGTTATGTATATAGGATTAGAAAATATTTTTTAAACTCCAATGATAGTTTAATGGTAATATTACTGTTTGGGTGGTATGTGGTGTTTGGTGATAACCGGAGAATCTCATCATACTTTTTGCCCGATTTAACCCCGGAGTCTAGGGGACTGATTTTCTTTGTTAGGGCTTTTATTCGCCAACCTTTTTGGTCTATTTTTGCGACTCACCTACGAGTGCCCTAAGAACTTCATCTTTGAATGGCAAAGAGGAAAAAAACAAAACATAAAATTGCGAACACTCTTACTTGTAGTTT
The DNA here is from genome assembly GCA_018326385.1 of Flaveria bidentis. NCBI lineage: Eukaryota > Viridiplantae > Streptophyta > Magnoliopsida > Asterales > Asteraceae > Flaveria > Flaveria bidentis. Next base: position 11,033 of record BJCM01210130.1, on the reverse strand, counting down.
GACACTTCACAACAAGCAAAAAACAACAAAATTGCAGTAGGACAAAAATGAGTAGGTTAAGTATTGGCTTTCTCATAGCCCTAAAAAGCCCAACACTATGCTTGTCTCATGACTGGGCCGTTAAATCCAGAATTATGCGTGCCTGGGCCGTTAAATCCAAAATTATGCAAGACGCATGTCATGGACTCATTTTAAAAGAGGCCCAGAAGCAAAGACAATGATTATTGAGTGCACACACTATATGTTTAGTCACAACTCAGAATACCAAAATGGTTGTGTTCGTACAATGAGAGACATCATCTACTCACGATATTGATCAACAACAACGTTTTGTATGAGCGTATATGCGTCACAACATTATATTCAGTACGTGTGACAGACCTTGCTACTACGGTACAAACATTTATGGATGGCACACAACTCCACTCTATAAATATCTTGTTAAAAAGACTAGACTCACACACTAACTACGCTTTCACTACTTACAAGCACTCATTGCTCACTTTGACAATGAACGCTTATTCTCACATCAGAGTATGATCACAAAACTCACGCAAGCAATAACAACTGACAAACATCTTACGAATTGTCTTGTCGAGTACTACATTACAGTTAACCTAAAAACCATCAAAACTATACTTAGAATACCTTTTTTCTTCTAAGTGACAAACTAAAACTACATATATGACACACATGAGTAATTAAAAGTTTCAAACTAAAACTACATAAAATATTGGAAAAGATCACACACCAGAAAGTTTTATATTTTGAGAAGAAGAAACACCTCCAACTTCAACTTCAGTCTCTAATGAAGAAACTTGAATTTTGCCTTTCTTTGACCACAACCAAACCTTAGAAACAGAAAGACTCTCATGTTTAATCTTCCTCAAATCCATATTATCTTCACCTTTCCCACAATCTACATTACCTTTAACATCACACAAAGTTACTTGCATATCTACGTTATCAACCACATACCGAAAAGAACCCATCGAAAAGCACCTTCTTGCATCCAAATTATAGCTACTAATCTCACTTCCAATAGATCTTTCTCCTCCTTTAAAACTCTTAAACTTCCCAAGCCTCACAGAAAACACCCTCTCAATGCTATTTGTTGATGCACACACAAAGTGTTCCAATGACCCTTTATGATCTTTTAACGCGCTTTCATCGCTGAGATTGACCCTACAAAGAGGGCATGTGGAGTTTGATACAAGCCATGCGTCTATGCAATAAGTGTGAAAAGCATGGCTGCAAAATGGAATCAATCTAAGCTTGTCATGAGGTGAAAACTCACACAAACACACGACACAATCAAAGGGATCTTTTGTCCCCATGATGCGTTTATATTCGAATACCGGAAAGCGCTCGATGAAAGACGGGTCTAAACCAGAATCTTGTAACCGAAACAGTTGTTGAAGTTGTCTTCCAAGAGACTGGGGACGCGAGAATTCACCATATCGAATGGAATGAGAGATTGAAGGATAAGTTTGATCATTTTCTTTGTAGAACTTTAGTAAAACATGAATGATCCCGGATATGAAGAAGATTGCAGCCATTGACACAATCACCCAAAGAAGAGCTGGACTGATTGTGATATCAGATGGCGCGGGTAACTCGTCCCACAAGCTTGTTTCGTGGTGGTTTTCACTGAGAACTCTACCCATGAGAAGTTATGGCAGGTTCTGAACTTCAAGAACAATTGTTGTATGACATAATAAAGGGGAAATATATAAAAAAAACCGTTGAAAATGGTTTAGGTTCCTAGGGTTTTGGTTACTGATAATGGCAACATTGACAGATGAAGTTAAAGTTGATTTCCATAAGAAGAAAGTAGAAGATTGAGTGGTGAACATAAGTATATGGGTGGGTCTATTGCAGCTTTTCCTTTTTTGGCATGGTAGACAACCCTAATTGCCCACTTACAAACTTGTGATAGTTAGTAATCATGTAGTTGTCTTGTGCTCTATAAAGATCATGAAATGTACGAAGTACATATTGCTTTTATATGAGTAGGAAAGGGTTCGCTTAAGTTTATATGTTGGTAAGTAGGGTTGCCTAAAGTTTTTCGAGCAAGAGCAAAGTTTTTCGAGCAAGAGCAAAGTCTTAAAAACCAAGACCTTTTTGGTAATAAAAGCAATGTTGTAAAAGTCGCTAGATGTTGTCAATTTAGTCGACTAGGGAGTTACTAATACTCATTCCAGGTGAGGAATCAGACATAGTAAATTTTTATAAAGAAAGTACTTTTTAAAAAATTAAACATATATTAAATATCATAAGTTCACTAATATTTATAACAATATATTAACATAAATTAAAACGATACATGTTCAAATAGTAATATAATTGAAAATTTGTTATTTATTCTTTAATATTATAGACAAGACAATCATTTAATAGTCAGCTTCCAAACTATCTTCAAGAAAAATAACGAAAATTTAACAACAATGGATGAAAAGTAGCGAAAATTGATGAAAAACAATGAAAATCCGAGTTTTCCGAGTTGGTCTGATTTGGGCTGCCTAGCTCCGAGTAGGTCCGAGTTGGATTGAGGCTGACCGATTCCGAGTTATGAGACCGAGTTAAAAAAAGTCGTTTTAGTAAAATCTCCGAGTTCCAAGTATACCCCGAGTACTTGACGTAGTTGGTCAAGTTTTACAACAATGAATATAAGTAACAATTTTCTCACTATCCTAATAATTTACCATCATTACTAGATTTACGAGGAGTATAATATTGAAAATAGTTGGTGTATATATATATTACTATCAGTCTATCACACACCGGGCATATTAACTCAAGTATGATATGTTTTTCTATAACAAAGAAACTAAGGTATATATTTTTTATTGTCACACATTCGGTTTATAAGCTGAAGTATGTTATATTTTTTCATAACGAAGAAACTAACAAATTCAATTAAATTATCATTTTGGGCTTCTGTTTTACTGAAGAACAAATCAAAACAAAACAGAGAGCATTACTACAAAAAGTTTGAACTGATTATCATGCTTCAATGAGTTGGCAATAAATTCATAACTAGAACGATTTTATCTCTAATCTATTCTAGCAAATGATAAACAAAATAATAATGCCAAAAACTTCTAAACTTCATATGTCAATTATAGCATCAATTATCGCGTCATACACCTTCGGTTAGTAATGCTTTGTTAGTCAGGGGTGTTTTTTGTAAATGTGCAAAGTCAAAGGGTTTAGTTGTAATTAGCTGTTAGTTGTGATAATTGTAACTACTTGTAACGGTTGGTTATTGAGCTTAATAAAAAGGGTAGAGCTAATCAGTTGAAGGTTAGGTTGATTGTGTCATTTTCTTCTCTAGTTCTTCCCTTATTTTCAATCACACCCTAACAGTTGGTATTAGAGCCAACTGATTCTCGTTGGAGCTCAGTAATCCAATTGTCACCAACCTAATCATGACTACACGAAATCAGGAGATGGATAATGTCACACCCCCAACCTTAACAGCCGAAAAGTTAAAATGTGAGGGTTAAGATTGTTCACAGCCACATAACATTACCAATAATTGTAAAAATAATTAACCATAAGTTTTAAAATACAAATTACAACCAATAAGTCTCAAACAAAATAAAACAAATCATAAGTTCAAGATTCCAAGATTCAAAACATGTTCTTTATTTTCTAGGTCTAACCCTAGGTGTCCATACTTCAAATTCATACATCAACCGTACACATTTCCTTAAACATGTTAAAAATAAAATCAACTTTTGAAAGTTGGTGAGTTTCCATGGGTTAGACATATATATATATAAATATTTAAAAGTAGCAATTCATGTTATCGGTTACAAATAATGCAAGTTTATAGACAACATAATGATATAATCAAACCTTGATAAAGATATCCACAATAAGTTATAACGATTAACTAAGTGTACTTGGTTCCCATGATAAACAAGTCATACGTCATCAGGTGCCGGCAATAATATCGGCTTTAGCACCAAATAAGCTTGTTAGGCCCATAGACTATGAAGTCTCTAGGCTAGCAATAGTTAATGATTATCAACACAAAATGTCTATCATATAAGTCTCACAATATTACAAATAACCATGACAAGATTTAATGAGAATTGCTAGTGCATTTACAAGTATCAAGACGTTTACAAGTGCAAGTTTATAACATTAACATATTTCACCCCAAAAGGTGGAAATAATGTAAAACATGGGCATAAAAACTCACATGTTGTATAAGTTGATCTTAACAATAATGATAAGAATTTAAGTGGTGCTCCAACAATTCCTTTTACAAGATACCGAAACGTATAAGTCCCCAGTTTAAGTTTAAAGATATATTAACGATTCATACGTGAACTAGGGTTTCAATATAAATTTGGGGTATTGATAAACAAATAAATTAAATAATGGAATCACTTATATTTTGATTCAATAAATAGAATTATATCATTTAAGTAATTTAATATGAAGAAATGAAATTAAATCATTTATAATAATTGGTAAAGTTTAAATGTAAAGTGTAAATAAAATTTTATAATTATTTGACATAAACATGATTAAACACTAATTAAAAGTAACGTATTGACCAAAAATAATTTATTAATTTAAGCTATTATTCCAAGTCTATTTCATAAGAAATCATCTAAAAATAACCTTTGTTAAAATGTTTTATTAAAAAATATCTAAGTATTAAACTTTAGAAATTTGTAGAAAATAATTTGGTGTCTTTAAAAATAATTTGGTGTCTTTAAAAATAATTAAAGTTTACAAAAATGATTTTTATAATTATTAAGATTTTTCTATAATTAAATTAGTTAAAAAAAGGCTTTTAAAAAATAATGAGGGTGCCCGAGTTCGAACCCGGAACCTCAAGGCTGAAAGGGTGGGTGTGTTACCATTAGGCTGGGCGCCTATGCCTGGTTTAGAAATGGTTTCTAAATAAAAAACACAAATCTTAGAACCCCCAAATTCCCCAAGAACCCAAAAACATTCTGAACCAAATTGAAGAATAAATTGATATTGATAACGATGATAATCATGAGACTTTTGTTTCCTATGTAAAAAACGAGTAAGTAGTTGTGTTTAATTACCCGAGTTGAAGTTTAAATTGGTAAGAATGATGCAGAAGAATCCGCGACTGAAACCGAATCCGATTGATGTGCAAATGTTGATGATATTCGAATTAAATTTGTGAGAAGCTTGAAAGGAGAGTCACGGTTCAAAACCCTCAATCAATTAGAGGTGAAAAAGTGGGGAGTATGGAATTCGATTAGATGTAGATTCACGATGAGGGTGATGATTGTTCGAGAGGTTTAAGTGTGTTTCAGGTGAAATTGAGTTCAATAATAGCTTAAGATTAGTTAAACGTTCGATTATGATTCATTTAATTTGATTATTATTAGGTTTTAATTCCCGAATGGTTTGCGTTTGAGAGTAATCGGTTACTTAAGCCTAATCATCCTCATAACTGTCATTTGAACTCAATTAAAGTTCATAATCATGTTCGAATCGTGTACGCGAACCGGTTGGAGAAGTTTGGAGTTACAATTTGAAGCATTTAATCGAATTTTGAGCGTTGTCGGAGCTCGGCCGGAGGTGCCCGGAAATACGGGGAGAGAGAAGGGGTGAGGGTTGGGTTTAAACATTTTACACAATTGCCTCCTGTAGTTTTAAAGTTTATTATTTTATGTAAAAACTTTTATTTTCAAATTGACATAAAGGCCCGCTCAAGTTAATTAAACTTTAAGTTTTAAACATTTTTTTAATTTATTAATTATTTAACTTTCATAACTTATTATTTTTATTATTATTATTTATTTTATTCTATTATTATTATTATTATTATTATTACTATTGTTATTTTTATTAATTAATAAACAAGGATTGTAATTATTAGTAATATTATTATTATTATTATTATTATTATTATTATTATTAAATAAATAAATTTAATTATTAACTTTTTAAATTAATATAAAACAAAAGATACAAATATAAATGCACCCACATAGTTTTATAAATGACAAAAAGACCCTTACAAAGTACATAACCACGTTAATTTTTATTTAACGAAAAATACGAAAGGTTACATATAAGATGATCAAGGAGCATGAGTTGTCGCTCCTTCGATTAGAATCTGCTGCTCAGAAGAATCAAACAGAATTGGATTATCTCAAATCAGTATTAGAGAAACAAATGGTTGAAATGTCTAACATGAAGAATCAACTCTCAACTAAGATGTTATCACTGAAATCTCAAATGTGTGGAGTGACCAAATCATTACAAATGTTGAATTCTAACTCTTCAATCAATCAAGATGGAGGATCAACTTCGGAAACAGGCAATACTCGTAACGATGATGATACAAGGCTCAATCGGAGTAACAATCGATTCTTAAGAGTTGAATTTCCTAAATTTGATGGAATTGAAGTATAAAGCTGGATTCAAAGATGTGAGCATTTCTTTGCCATAGATGAAACTATGGATCGGTTTAAGGTGAGGTATGTTGTTGTACATGTCGAAGGTAGAGCTATGCAATGGCATAATAACATTGTCAAATCGCGTGGTACTCTAGTATTAGAGATACTATGGGGATAGTACATGCGACCAATTCAAGCACGTTTTGCTTCAACATTGATTGAAGATGCGATGGGAGCTCTAAAGGCTCTTCATCGATCCGATGATCTGGAAGACTACTGTAAAAAGTTCGACCTCTTGTTGAATAAGGTTGACATACCTGAAGAATATGTTGTGAGCTTATTCGTTGAAGGCTTGAATGTAACATCCGTCCATTTTCAAACTAGAAACCCAAACCCGAACCCGTTTGAGTCAATCTTGTAAATTAAATTCATTATTTAGTTATTATATATTTGTATATTCCAAATATAATAAACGTGTCACTTAATCAATTTAATTTAATTCTATAATTTATAAAATAAAATTTTTAAATGTTAAAAGGTTTTTAGTATCTATAAGATTTTAAAATATTAAACTAAAATAAATAATCAAATTACAAGTTCTTGTGAGATTTATAAAGTCTATAAAGATTTTATAAAAAATAAGTTGTTAAATTAAAGTCTTAATAAATTTAAAATTTAAATTGTAATTATTCTTTTATTTATTTAAATTATTTAATTTTATATTTATTTAAAATTCCAATCATAATCCCATTTTAAAAGACTTGTAACTTACTATTAACACCATTCATAACCTTCTACTAACCTCAACTATAAAAACAAACTTTAGGTCTCACTTTTCATTTGCTCATTCTCTAAAAATCTTACTAACAAACCTTTTTTCATCTTTTGGTTTTGATCAATTTCAAAAAAATATTAACAAGTAATTTCAAGAAGTTTCTAATATTAAGATAACCTTATATTATGTATATATATGTGTATATATATATATATATATTGTTTCAATCATCTTAACATCTCATTGTTCTCATTACTTTATGTTCTTACTTTTATAATTTTTCTACTAAATCTCTTCTAATTTCGATCATTACCATTTGATCATTAAATTTCTAATATTAGCTAATATTATAACAATAACTAACATTCTTAAATCAAGCTAGCAACACACTAACGTAAACAAAAAATCCCGTTTGCATATGGACGGCTATGCCGCCGCATTCGGTTATTCCACAATATTAATTTTCTAAATGATGGCTATTCCAAAGTCTTGGAATATTTTTTTATAACTCATATGAAGTCCAACTAATCATATATCAACATAATAAATTTGTTCTAACCCATTTTATGCTTTACCAATTTTAAAAGTGCACATAAGTGCCTTACTACATATTTTGTATAATATAGTCTAACTTCAACTAACCATAACTTGGTCATAACAAACTAAAATTGAGTAAAATCAGACTCAAATATTAATTTCATTGAATTACCTTTTTAAATATAGTTTATAAGTCTTCAAACTCAATCGAAGGACTCAACAATAACCTTCACAAGATAAGTGTGTATTTCAACACCTTCTGTCTTGTGCTGCTGTTTTGACCTATTTACGGGTCTTTTCATAAAAATGTTTCTAAATGAAAGTTGTCCGGGAGACTCTGTAATAGTCAACTGTAAATTTTTATAATTTTATGAAACCGTTTGCTATTTTTAAAACCTGTTCAAACACGTACCAAACATTCTGTCCAGAATCTAAAATTTGTACAATAGTTCTTTTTCAATCTACTTTTCACTTTTTGGTATTATCTAAACGTCCTAACTTCTTGTAATGAATTTCAACCTTAAGTTATTGTTTCCTTTTATCCTTTAGGACATCACCTTATTTGACTCTTGAATATCCAAACTTCCTATGTACTCTACAACCATCATTATACAATATGAGTTTTCCATGTCCCTCTTTACTTTATTTCATACCTTTTTGGGTGAAACATGTTAACCTTATAAACTTACACTTGTAAACATCTTGATACTTGTAATACAAGAGCAGTTCGTTTATAAACTTTTCATGGTTATTTGAAATATTTGTGAGCCTTATGTGATAGTTATCTTGTAAAAACAATCATTAACTATTGCTAGCCTAGCGATGTTATAGATTTATGGGCTTGACAAGCCTATTTGATGCTAAAGCCGAGATTATTGCCGGCTCCTGATGACGTATGACTTGTTCATCATGGTAACCAAGTACACTTAGCTAATCTTTATAAACTTGTAATGGATATCTTTGTCAAGATTTGATTGTATCACTATGCTATCTATATTCTTGCAATATTTCTTAACCTATAATATGAATTACCTCTTAAACGTTGTTTTCATACGTATGTACAAATTCATTGGAACTCACCAATATTATATGTTCACCCCTTTATTTTTAACATGTTTCAGGATTGCTACTTAAGGAATTCTTCTTGCTCATATACGACTTGGACCTAGTTAAACTAAAGATTTTATTTTGTTGAAATTTCGATTGTAATGTAATGATTTAGTTGTTTAGCATTATTCAATGAAAAATGACATTTAATATTATTAGAACTTATTTAATTCCATGTGCTATGAACAATCATTTCACATTCGTCCGCCCCGATGATTCCGCCGTCGGTCGGGGTGTGACATTGAAGGCGGAGATTAAATGTTTTGTAAGGTTGTTCAAACCCAAACTACTAAGAGAATCTCACTCTTCGGCTAGATTGCAAAATCAATCCAATATAATTGTAGCCAATACAACCTATAAACCCCCTTCTAAACCTTTTACACAACATTCCATTGGTGCTACTTCTAAGCTACGACTGTTACCTACACCACCAATCAAAGATAATCTTGTTAACTCATTTAAAACCATAAAGAGATTAACCAATAATGAATTTTATGATAAACGGGCCAAGGGGGAATGTTTCCGTTGTTTAGATAAGTAGACGTCGGGTTACAAATATTCTAATTCCAAACAACTGTTTATGTTGGAGGTGGAGGAAGGCATGGAAGAAGAACTTGGAAAAGTAAAGGAATGGCCTCATTAGAAGATGTTCAGGTGGTGCAAGACCCTCACATCTCATTACATGCTATCACAGGTGTTCCTTCTTTTTCAATAATGAAAATTGTAGGAGCTTTAGGTACTAAACAGTTATAATTATAAATAGACACTGGGAGGGGTGTTGATGGATAAGTTAATCGGGTTTCGGGTTAATCGTTTCAGGTTATTCGGATTTTTCAACGTTGAAAGTCTACCCGAAACCCAACCTGAATAACAATCGGTTTAATTGGTTTTGGGTTGTTCGAGTAACGGGTTGTTCGGGTTGGGTTTCGGGCATTAAACAATAGACTCAATTTAGTAGATTTTAATGAGTTTTCATTTAAAATTTTATAATACTAGTGGACATAATATAGTTTACTTCTATAATTTATAAAATGTGCTTAAATAGATATTTATATACAAACAATTTGATCAATTTGGATATTACTTAATTATAATATGGGTTGATTGGGTTATTCGGATTTCAGGTTAATATGTTCGGTTATTTGGGTTTTTGAGGTTTGAAAGCTTATCCGAAACTTAACCGAATAAAAATCGGTTTTCGGGTTGTACAGGTAACGGGTTGTTTGGGTCGGGTTTCTTCGGGTGCGGGTGAGATTGGGTCGGACGGGTTAATCGGGTACGGATAAACTTGATGGGCCTACATAGTGGTTCCACACATAATTTTATTGACAACAAGCTTGCTGCCAAATTGAAATGCCCTATTAAATCAATTGTTGACATTCCTGTCACTATTGCAGATGGTAATAAATTGTCTTGTGTGGGCATGTGTAAGGATTTCCAGCAGGGTAGATGGTTCAAAGCAGACATGCTAGTGATTCCCTTGAGCAATTATGATGTTGTAATAAGCATTCAATTGCTGCAAACCCTTAATGATATTATTTGAAACTTCAAGTCATTGAGAATGAAGTTTATTACAGGGGCAGAAAAAGTTACTCTTAAAGTAAATGTGGCTCAACGATTCAATTCTTGTTTTTCAGAAGATGACTTCCTTATTACATCCTAATTCTCAATTGGCTCAAGCACAACTGTTTAGGTCGCAAACTGATGGAGGTTACCAACACAATCCATTGGTGTAGCCAACTACCACTGATGTTCAAATGTTATAATTGTTGGGGGAGTTCAAAGACATTTTTGAATTGCCTACTAGGTTACCACCTAAAAGAGTCTGTGATCATAGAATTAAGTTGAAGGATGAAACCATCAACCTCAACCTGAAACCTTATCGATATCCTTATGCCTAAAAGAATATGAACAAATGACCCAATAGTTATTAGACTCAGGGGTCATCAGAAGTAGTACCAGCTCTTTTGCAGATCCTATGGTATTAGTTAAGATAGAGGATGGATCTTACCAGATGTGTGTTGATTATAGGAACCTTAATGTGTAACACCCGGTTATTTTAAAGTCAAAGAAAAGAATGAATAAAGTGAAAGAAAAGAAGGAAAATAAATAAAACTCAAGTCTAGGGGTAAAAAGTGTCCAAAAGGACAAAAAGTTTGAAAAGTGGGTGTAAAAGGTAGCATGGCCGCCCATGCCATGCCACTTTT
>BJCM01210129.1:0-17906 GCA_018326385.1 Flaveria bidentis | reverse complement strand
CAGCAGTCTTCATCTTGCTGAGTTAACTGCAAAAACCAAGATTGAAGAAGAGTTGAAGTTGAGAAGAAAGGAAGACAATGAAAGACCTCCTACCAAGGGCACAACCTTTCTACAAATGGTGGAGGGTCCTGAATTGGAACCTATAGTTAGATGGTAATATGATTATAGCTCCCATCAACTAACTCTTTTCAAAGGGCCACAACAAAGAGTACATATCATTCAGGGTGACAGACTGGAGTTCCTGTCAACGAAATATTTGTACAAACTTCTCATCACCACATCAGGGAACAACAAGGAAACTGATAAATACTTACTCTCCTTGGTGCTGAAGGTTTTAAGAAGCAGAAACAAGTGAGATTTTGGTAGCATCAGCCTAGGGGGAGTTTGTTGGATCAAAAAGAAGGCTCGTGCAACCAAAACCAAATCACTTAGTCAAAATTTGATGCTACTTACAAAGGCTTCCGAAGCCAAGTGTGGAACTTCCGAAGGTTGTAGAGTTCTTCCTAAGAAAAGTGAAAGATCAACTTCCGAAGACAAACTCTACTTCCGAAGTCAAAGAACTTACTTCCGAAGATCAAGTCTAAGAAGATGAATTCAGAAGACTGCTTCCGAAGTATGAAAAAAGAAGAAGTTCTCAAGCCTCGGAAGAAGTAGCCTCTTCCGAAGTATAAGTGGCTTCGGAAGTATTTGTTCTTCCGAATCCATTTAGCCTTCGGAAGACACTGCTATGAACCAGTGGACATAAGTATGGTCTCTGACAACCCGTTACAGACCTCTGAGATACTGCATGGCGTTTTCTCAAAAGCCATGTAGTTGACCATACTTTATTCCACTGTTCACCTTTTGTTAGATAACACAGTTGCCAACTTTAGTTGGTGACAAAAGGTAAGTTATGGACCTGTCATGACTACCATATCTTGGATAAGACTTTATCTAAGATACCTTAACTCTAGCATTGTAGTATTTGCTTTAGTTATAGGATCCCAGCTGTAATCAAAGTATATCCGGCTGTAGGTAGTATTATATATAGTTTCTCATTGTAACTCATAAACTATGCTTGTAAGAGTCTTGTAACATTTGAGTTGAGAAACAATATATCCAATTACCTTGAAAATTACTTCTTGTGTTCTTTACTACTTATTATATTGTGATAAACTCTTATTGACTCTGCCTTTATCTGAGTGTTGTTCAAGTGAGTTTGAGAGAAGAACAAAGTGTTAGTGACATAAACCGATCCTGCATGGACCCCTTTCCACTGCAACTCCGATTAGACACCAACTTTACATAAGTTAGTGAAAGGTCCATGCTTTTGGTAACTGTACATTGAGGTCTTGAGTTTGTAACTTTCTACTTTATGTACTTTATCCTTTTTGTAATATATTAGGATGTGAGCTATGACATGTCATAATCCCTAGTCAAAAGGCAATCTACCTTTTGACTCTATATTTATTTTGTTGTTGTCTAGATCATGTATCCAGCTGCCTTCAAAGTATGGCCGGCTATAGGTTGTAGTATAAGTATCTCTGGTCCTTTGTATCTTAAACCATTGCTTTGTAAACACTTGTAAGGAACTAGAGAGCAATATACATTATCCTTGAAAATCAACTACTTGTGTTGTTCCTGTTCTCTCTCTTGAATACTTGTGTTTCTTAGTTCTCACTAAAATTGGTTTCTAGTTCCCATTTGATATGTTAAGTGTTGTTGCATACTCTCCTTTTTGTGTTGTTATGTTGTAAGCGGTCATGCAATGACATTTTGAACATCTTATTAATAACTACCAATTTCAGTACAATGGCATTTCGAACATTGAGGTTTTTTAAAACTACCAATTCAATACAATGGCATTTTGAACATTTTATTAGAAACTAACAGAAAAAATTAACTTTGTTAGTGAGTTAGACTAAAATGCTTATGAAATACAAATCACAAGACTTGATTGGTTAAAATATTCATTTCTAAACTTAAATGGTTAAAATGTCCAAGGACTAAAATAATATTTTACTCAAAAGTTTATTTTAATTACGGTTACGGTTCAAAAGCTTTTTAAATTTAATATTCACACTATAATAAAATGGTAAATAGAAGTTTCACGTGTCAGCACACATTCATTCTCATCAAATTTATTATGTTTCTCTCTCCTACTAAATAACTATATTAATTACTAATAATATTATTTATTCATTTTTACAGTATAACTAGTATTTTAATAAATTAAAAAAGCGATCTTTCTATTAATGTTATATCTATAGAAATAGTTTTTTTTATAAAAATTATTTTCTAAAAATAAAACTACTTTTACATAATATGATAAATTTAAGTTTTTTAAAGTAAAATTTTATAAAAAATATTTAAATTAGGAAGTTACAGCAAATAAAAATTTTAAACCGTTATTTCGAAACAAAATGTTTACTTTATCTTTGAAAAAAAACAAAAAAAATTAAAAGATTTATATTATTGTTTTATTACTTATAGTTATTACTCATACGTAATTTCAATCACACCATATATTAACATATTATATATATACTAATTATCAATTTTTGTATGCATTAAAGGTTGTATCATATGCATTATTGGTTGTACTATTTTTTCTTCTTTTTTTGTAATCTTAACTTTTTTTATTTTAATCAAATACTTTTTCAAATATTAGAATTTAACCCCAACATTTTATTATTTTCAAATTTGGTCCCATATACTTTTTTATATTTTACATATTTTCCGGTACACGTCGTAGTGTGCATGTGCCGTTTAATGTTTTTATGCTTATTTTTCACCCGTTTAACGACCCCGTCGCAACGCGCTGATCCTAGATCAATTTGCTTGTTGTTTTATATGTTTAACGTTTCGTCTGTGTGATTCAATATTTTTACGTTTACTTTCGTTCGTTTTTATTTTGTTGTTTTTATTTATTTTTAATATGAGTTTTTTAGATGTTGGTGGTCAGTGACATGATTGTCAGATGGTACGTGGTAAGATTTTACGTCCCCGGTGTAACGCGGGAGCTGGATTCTAGTTGTTTTATAATTAATACTTTTTATTTTATTTAATATTTTGTTTATTTAAATCATAAAATACACGGGTTAATTAAAAAAGACCGATCCGTAAATATTTTGAAACCTAAATCATTTTACCCCAAACTCCCGAGCCCTAAACAACACTGCTGAATAACTTGATCGTTTCCCTCGTGTCATCCTCTTCACTAATCATCGTCACCAGCCATTGAAGGCTGGAATCATCGCCAATCATCATCATCAAGCATCGATTCATGTTTGCTGGTATGTTTTTGATTTCATATTATCATTAACACCAGGTGATTCTAATGCTGTGTGAAGTCTATAGTCATCAATGAGTAACTCATGAACTATATAGTCAATCACAGAGAACATTAGATGTTTGTGATACTGTTGGTCATCGTAACTAATAGATGCAGCGTTAGCAAGCATTACATAGATTTGTTGTTCCTATGCATTCCCTTAAGCACAAATTTGGTTGTTCTAAAACCTAAATCCATACCTTTGGTTCTGATACTAGGGCATTGTAATCTCTTCACTTTACCTTATTATTTGCACCTGATACTTGACTATATGAGTCGACAAAGATGGTCTTTTGCTTCATTTGAAATGTTGTTCAAAAGGGAATGGGTCAAACAAGTAGAAAGTCACTCATTGGTTATTTCTTATGCATATGGCCTATTGAATATTTTTTTCAAAGATTCGGATTGTTAATCACATTGTCTTTGTATTTTACTACAGTTTGAGGGTACAAAGGCCCTTTCCTTGGTAAATGAAGCATGAAAGGGGTTTTCTTCTTTATATGGTTCTCATGTGTCTTATATTATCTGATTGATACTATACATATTTTCAGGACCTTTGTTGCTAGAAAGAATCGACCTCTGCTTCTACTAAAGGCCCAACCTACTGTGCTCTTAAGGTTAGCATTTACTTTAGTAGTAATTCCTTGATGTAATACCATAAACACATACAAAATTAAAAAGCCATATCAGGTCTATATAGGTTAGTAACAAAAGGTGGTTGATTATTGGGTGAATTACCTTCACTTTTGTTTGTTTATTGTCTATCTGATAGCAACAACAAACATTAACAACACCCGGATACGTATTGCCACTCTCCGGATCTGTCCCTAACACCGTCTGCTTGCAACTCACCCCTTTATTTCCACTGTTTTTTTAAGTTGATGAAGAAATGTTAGTTAGACCGTCCAGAAACTGTATAGCTGCCTAATGCAACTAGAGGTTATGACAAAATAAAATTCTCTCTTTTTATAGTTATTTTAATCTTTATGAATGATGTCAAACATGAGATCATGTGGTGATCAATTGCTAATGAAATGAATCAGAATTAAAGCTTATATTGCTCAAATGTGTCTTCAGTTTCCTTGGACTTTATTTTGATAATGAAACAAACACGAAAACAAGATCCTTTGTGTCATTTTCTTGAGCCACGGAGCAGCTTCTATTACCAGACAATTTAAATCATACCCTCACAACTCATTCTATCCGGTTAGACCCAATATTCTCCATCAAATTAATTGTGCAGAGTTTTTTCTGTTTGCTGCTGCTGGTTAACTGGGTCACTTTTCTACAAGGATCTCATTCAAGGCCACCAGTCATCAAATTTTAGTCTATTCTATAACCATATTATGTGATCATATACATGTAAAACAATTTAATCTACACATTGTATATATGTATCTATGCATTCTTGTATGTATATAAGAATACATGTATGTCATTGCAAACTGTTTCTCTATTTTCTCATCATAATACATATGTTTTTTAGCTTCTTGCTTAAATTATCATCACAAACCCAACATTAATGGAGGCTGCCATAAAGAAATAAACTGGCCTATATTTATTAACTGTTTAATCTTTATGTTGAAAATGATACAACTATGCAGCTATGAAATAAAAATTCCATCAGCCCATTTTTGTTTGTTCTCTTTAGTGCAATTTATATGTTTAATTATTACTATAATAACATTCAATTGTTGTGTTTATTTTTCTCTGTTTACTTGGCCTGTGATAGGTCAATATCACAAAAACCTACGTATTTCCGATTTGTCTCTTGACTCTATTGTCATAACAGTTAGATGAAATGAACTAATGATACTTTGTAACAACAATACAGAAACTAGCAAAGCTTGCGCACTAACGTGCGGGCATAAGAGCTTGTTGTATTAATTTTTAAACACTAACGAGCACATTGGTTTGGTGATTTACAAGGATTTCAATTAGTTTACTTCCGTAGCAAAGTACGTCCATAAAATGGCTTCAACTGGGCCACAACAATCGTCATCATCATTAAAGAGGCGTGATTCGACTCTGACTAGAGAATCAGATGTAATGACTATAACCCCATTAGGGGCTGGAAGTGAGGTTGGAAGATCTTGTGTATTCATGACCTTCAAAGGGAAAACTATCATGGTAAATTATCATCATATTTAGTTATCGTGTTGCATGATGTTGTTCGTATTTTGTGATTTGCATATCTTGATTTTGGATGTTCATAGTTTGATTGTGGAATTCATCCTGGTTTTTCGGGCATGGCTGCCTTACCTTACTTTGACGAAATCGACCCCTCCACCATAGATGTTCTTCTCATTACTCAGTAAGTGGAGTTATAATTTTTGCTTTAGAAAAAGAGTTGCGTATTAACTTTATGTCATAATTGTGTGTAGTTTTCACTTGGATCATGCTGCATCCCTTCCCTATTTTCTGGAAAAGGTTTAGTTACTTATATCGAGCTTTGGTATCTTATATTATCTCACTTTGTTATAGTTTTGTTATGGTTAGATATTAGCTGAGTGCAATGTCTTGGTTTTCAGACTACCTTCAAGGGAAGGGTATTCATGACTCATGCAACAAAGGCTATTTACAAGTTGCTTTTGTCAGATTTTGTGAAAGTGAGCAAAGTTTCAATTGAAGACATGTTATTTGATGAGCAGGACATTCTACGTTCCATGGATAAAATTGAGGTTTGTTTCGATCATAGTTACTATGTTTACTTATACCTTGAAGGAGTTGCTCTGAATTCCTTAGGAAACATGCTTATTATTTAAATAATTTGAGCATCATTGTAGTTGTTACATGCTGGCCCAAAATATATTGGTAATGAACACAAATTCGATCAAACTAATAATAAATAAGTTCATGAATTGGTGAAAGATCTATGTGTGAGTGCTAAGCTCATTCTTTTTGATGTTGGT
This sequence comes from Flaveria bidentis, assembly GCA_018326385.1. Taxonomy (NCBI): domain Eukaryota; kingdom Viridiplantae; phylum Streptophyta; class Magnoliopsida; order Asterales; family Asteraceae; genus Flaveria; species Flaveria bidentis. The sequence continues at coordinate 11,681 of BJCM01210129.1, read as the reverse complement.
ATCTTTTGAGAGGTAGACCAAGTGTCTTGAAAAGCATGCTTACTCAATCATATGTAGGAATGATAATAATTGTGCAATCTGTATCATGAAGGTAGTTAAAGGTGGTCACCTAGGCGCTAAGGTACGAAGAGTCGCCTCACACAACTTTATTAACAAAACTCTATAGGCAAGCAGTGGTCTAGAGGTTGTGGCATTTTTTACTAACAACACATAAAAGTTTTTGTATATATTTCTGTGAAAAATTTACTCTTATGGTATTAATTACATATTTGTGGTATGACATAATACAGAGTCATATATGTATAGAAATCCCTTAGATCCTAGAAATCCCTTAGATCCTAGAAATCCCATTACTGTTTGATACTTTACTAATCAGTGTTAAATTGAGAACTATTCTTTTTTTATTATTGTTATTATTTCTGGTATAAGTGCGCCTTGCGTACGTGATGCATGCCTTTGCCTTTGGTCTTGGCCTTGGCTTTGGGGACCCTATCGCCTTCGTGTGCCTCACGCTTTTCTGAAACGTATTTCAAGATGATGTGGACCATGTGGTGCCCATTATAGGATTAGTGTGTCAGGATAACTTAAGAACAAAGTAAATTCTCTTCTGAGATTTGTGTAATTAATAGTTCTCGTGGTATATGAGCTATTTTACTATTAGGATATAGAGTATCTATGTTTTTATTTCGTCATATTCCATTTTTGCTTCTTGTTTTTTACTTTTTATGTTAAATGTCCTATACGTTATCTTCAAGATTTAATTGGCTTACTTCACTTAGGCCCTTGCCTTGGTCCCTTCACTTTTAACTACCTTGCTTACCACTCTATTTTTAGAACTTACCATGAAGTGTCATTTACTAAAACCAGCCTCCCTTAACCAACTTTATACCAAACTTGTCCGTCACAACAGAACCTTATTTACAACATGATGTTTTTACTAATTATACTTTGTAATTCTCTATAGCACTGTGATTTAAGAAGTTTACACCAAGGACTAAAGCTTATCTGCATATCAATAATCATAAAAAAAGATTCAACCTTCTATGAGTCTAAATCTAAATCGCTTTCAGTCCTCATCCTAACTCTCATGATATTCCATTCTTTATCTGGTTTGTGCTTGTGCCTAAGGATTTGTAAAACAAATTTTAATTTAGTTCTAGATTCCATCATGGCCTGTGTACTATTCATATATTATGAAAATCTTAGTTGGGTTTTGGAGTTTCAGAGGTTATTTAAGTTTATTGTCATATTTGTACTTGTTTTCTTGGCATATTAAATGAAGATAGTATGTTGTTCTGATGACAAGCTGCCTCAAGCCATGCATTATGACATTAAATAAGTTGACTTGTAAGACTATCTTATGTAATTTGGTGGTCATCTTGTGCAGGTAATTGACTTTCATCAGACCCTAGAAGTCAACGGCATACGCTTCTGGTGTTACACAGCAGGTCATGTCCTTGGTGCAGCCATGTTCATGGTAGACATAGCTGGTGTTCGTGTACTTTACACGGGCGATTACTCACGTGAGGAGGACCGTCATCTTCGAGCCGCTGAGCTACCTCAATTTTCCCCAGATGTATGCATAATCGAGGCAACTTATGGAGTTCAACTTCACCAACCAAGACACATACGAGAGAAACGGTTCACAGATGTCATCCATTCAACCGTATCCCAAGGAGGCCGTGTCTTAATTCCTGCTTTTGCCCTTGGCCGTGCTCAGGAATTGCTCTTAATCCTTGACGAATACTGGTCGAACCACCCCGAGTTGCACAACGTCCCGATATATTACGCGTCCCCGCTCGCAAAACGTTGCATGGCTGTTTATCAAACTTACATAAATGCAATGAACGAAAGGATCCGCAACCAATTTGCAAGTTCAAACCCGTTTGATTTCAAGCATATTTCACCTCTAAAAAGTATCGATGAGTTTAACGATGTGGGACCCTCAGTGGTGATGGCTAGCCCGGGTAGTCTTCAAAGTGGGTTATCTAGACAGTTATTTGACAAGTGGTGTACCGAGAAGAAAAATGCTTGTCTCATACCTGGTTATGTCGTTGAAGGTACATTAGCAAAAACAATAATTAACGAGCCTAAAGAGGTGACTCTTATGAACGGGTTAACCGCACCACTCAACATGCAGGTGCACTACATTTCATTCTCGGCTCATGCTGACTCTGCTCAAACTACAAATTTTCTTGAAGAACTTATGCCCCCAAATATAATTCTCGTTCATGGTGAAGCCAATGAAATGGGCCGGCTCAAACAAAAGCTTGTATCACATTTCACAGACCGTAACACTAAACTCTACACTCCGAAAAATTGCCAGTCTGTTGAAATGCCATTCAATGTTGAGAAAATGGCAAAAACGATCGGGAAGTTGGCTGAACGAACCCCGGATAATGGAGAAAATGTAAGCGGGTTATTAGTTAGAAAAGGGTTCTCATACCAGATCATTGCACCTGATGACCTTCACATCTTTTCACAACTTTCTACTGCTAATGTAACCCAAAGGATAACCATCCCATATTCCGGTGCATTTGGTGTAATAAAACATAGACTGAAACAGATTTACGAAAGTGTTGAGTCTTCAACAGAGGAGGAATCCGGGGTTTTGACCATGCAGGTCCATGAACGTGTAACCGTGAGACAAGATTCAGAGAATCATCTCTCGTTGCAGTGGACAGCTGACCCGATCAGCGACATGGTGTCGGATTCTATTGTGGCTTTGGTGTTGAACGCGAGCCGCGAAATGCCTAAAGTGGTGGAAGAAGCAAAAGACGAAGCAATGGAAGAACAGAAGAAAAGTGAGAAGATAGTGCATGCTCTGTTATTGAATCTGTTTGGGAATGTCAAGTATGGGGAAGACGGAAGGTTGGTGATAAGCGTGGATGACAATGTGGCGTATCTTGATAAACAAAAAGGGGACGTGGAGAGTGAAAACGAGGGTCTGAAGGAACGAGTGAAGGTGGCGTTTCGAAGGATTCAAACCGCTGTGAAGCCCATCCCCGTATCTGGCAGTTGATCATAGTTTTGTTGCCTAGGCTTTGGTTTGTAGTTTGATCTGTGTTGTTTAAGAGTATATTGCTATGACCTGCTACTTCAAGTTGGTTACTCTCTTGGTTAAAGCAGTTTCAAACCTGAAGTTTCTTCTATTATTATAAAATTAGATCATATAAGTAGGATATTAATGTTTTAAGCAAATTGATTTATATATAAGTAGGATATTATCTTGGTTAAAGCAGTTTCACACCTCTTGCCACGAGGAGGGTAAGGGATTGTTTGACAGCTTTTGAATCAACCTTTTAATGGTTCAGATGTCTGAATGATTCAACACTTAATGGTTCAGACTGTTTGTTTAACGAGCACATGTTTGAATGGTTAAGACGTTTACCTCTAAATGGCTATAATTATAATTTCGCTGCATTTCGTTTGCTTTCTTCATTCCTAATATAAAATTTTTACAAGCTATTAGTAAGTTATGAGTTGCCTACACATTATGAACATCAAGCATTGCAATCTTTGTAAATTTCTATTCGTCAGCTATTTCGTTATTCATAAAAGCAATTGCGAATTTAACTTATGTATAGGTTTCAGTTCTATTTTCACTAGAACCGCAAATAAATAATAATATAATGTCTAAAATAATTCCTTAGGAACTTGGGAATCTTTCATGCATTGAAAGATTGTAAAACTTCATGAAATTTGCTTTTTGATGTTGTTTGAATCGTATTAGGGTGCAAAACACAAGGCTTTTGGGCATTCTAGACATCATATTGTTTTTTACGGTTCGTAAAACTTCCTACATATTTGTAAACAAATTTCATAATTAAATGTAAATATTTGGTTTTGAGTATATATTCTAAAGGATTTCAAACCAAATCAATAATATTTGCTTTATTGTTTATCAGGTACTACCATCAATGAAACGAAAATCATCCTATTCACTTTGTTGCGCATTTAGCTAGAGCACAAGTGATGAGGGCTCTATAACAAATGTTGGCTGATAAGGTTTGTTTTTGCTTAACGTTTTTATTTTTATGGTGTTTTTATTGCGTACAGAATTTATGTGATTAAAGTCACTTTTGAAATATAAACGTGGTTTATGGTATGAAGAGGTTTGAATTTCAACTTTAAGTTTGATTTATGTTAAGATATAAATTCTTAAGCAATAATGATTCTTAACCATGTTTCATTGATTATGGGTTTGACAATCATGAAACAGATCGTGTGAGTTGAATGGGTCGAAATTGATCTGATGTGTATTTATATGCTTACAGCTTGATAAAACTTTTTTTCAAAACTAATAGATCAGTGTCTTAGTAATATAGTGTTTTAGTCTTATTTAATACATTAATGAACAAAACAAAATCAACTGTTGATGAAGTTGTAAATTTTATATATAGGATAATTGTTTAATTATTTTATATAAAGTGAAACACAATGGATATGACGTAAAACTTTTATTGTATTTTGTCCAAGTAGGGGCATCTGTTTTATTGTTTTAACTTTATAATTACCATAAATCTTCTAAATACCTAATGTTTAATTAAGTTATCTGTTTTGGTGCTGCAAAATAGCATTGGTGTTGGTGCTTATGTAATTGGTTTGGGCATGCTTTTATTATGAATATGTGCAATTATAGGATTTAATTTATGTATTATAGCATATAGTTTTATAATATAATGATATCACCTAGACTTCTTTAATATGTTGAAAGATATTAATGAAAAATAATACTCATTCTTATTTAGAAAGCCTTCTATAATCTCTATCTTACAAGTTTTGTTAGTTAGCATTTAGCAAACCACCTCCTTCGGCTTCACTTATTTATGTATTTACACGACTACCGCGTGATGACTTTTTGGTTACCAATGAAATTAAAGGATTGTGTGCTATGAAAGCCAGATCATCACATATTTAATTAATTATTCCATTATCTATATAAAGAGGAAGAGAGTGTTTATGCGGGACATGAATTAGCTCAAATATGTTATAAATTTCTCTCCTACCTCATAGTTTGTATTTTCTTCCCCCTCTGCATTTGGTTTTTAATAAAAATTAGAATTAAGACACTCGCGTTGCCATACAATCATGTCAAGTAACACAGAAGACACACCACCATTAACTACCACCGACACCGAAAAACTTGTATAAATTGCCGGAAAAAATAAAACCGATCTTCGACCAAAACGTAGCATTAAAGATACATCACTGTTAGGCGAAATGTAAACCGGGAGAGAGACATATGTGGATAGTCGATCTTGGACCAACGCATTGCAATAGGGTGCTAAATGGGAAAAAATAAGCGTAAAAACACGCACCATTCACACATGTTTCGGCGTGTTAACTCGCATAATATAGACCGAAAGGAAAAATGTGTGTGTGCGCGCGTGCTGTGGATTAGAGAAGAAAGAAAGGAAATGACTTTTTGATCCTTTGCTATTTAATTTGTCTCATTTGTTAGATGTCACATATTAGGATATATTGCATTTAACTTTTTATTGTGTTATATGTGCATTAGGTGTTATTTGTAAAGGTTTTTGCAGCATAGAATCATAATGTTGGAGCTGTATAATTTATGTTCGTTGACTTTAGGCATAGTATATCACCAATATAGTGTTTTGATGTAATCCAATCATTTATTTCATAGATTACATGAACTTGTTTGAAATTAAGTACATGTACAAAATGTAACATGATCACTTTGTGTTCTAACAACATGTTGTCAAGTTTATGTGTCTATTTCATTTACTTGGACTTGCTAAACATAAATCCTAACTCTAACGGACATAGTGTATATGAAATCCTAAGTGTAACATACATAGTGTATATGAAATCCTAAGTGTAACATACATAGTGTATATGCGGATTTGAGGCAACTAAGGGTAGAAGAATCACAAATTATGAGTTGTGTGCGGGTGTTTATCGCCTGAAGCTAGAGAACCGGACTGATTAAAAAATAACAAAAGTTTTTTTTTGACAAATTATGATAATCTTCAACAAAAAATACATATTAATGGTTAGTTTAATTAAAAATTTTCAAACACTTTTTAAATAAGTTAAGATACTTATTGGAAAGAATATACGAAGTTCAACAACACTATCTTAAAAATATGTATTATATAAAGTTGTTTAACAACTTTACTTCTAATAATACTAAAAAAACCTTACAATTTACTTACCTATGTAATATAAGTCAATTTAGCATGATAATTCTGTTTTGTTTATTGATATAATAATCATCAAACTAGTAATGAATAAACTCATTTTTATCTGTCATACATGATATCTGAAATCTACCACCAACCGGCCTATTTACACTGTTACATCCAATGAGAATATTTTGAAATCTAGTTATTAATATATTATTATTATTATTATAGAATAATAATAAAAGCAATATGAAAATATGAGAATATGGGCTCAAAACTCAAAAGTCGAACCTTATTCATCAACTAACAAACCGAGCCACGTCAACGAACAAACGAAAAGATTCGAAAGACACCACAACACCAAAATATATTGATAAAAAGTGTTCTTCCATCACCATGACGAAAAAACCCTAATAATGGAAACCTCAATCACCAACAAGTAATTCTTCTTCCTCATGTCAATCACATTGCATTCAACGTTGATCACTGCTTTTCATTAAGGTAATCGTCGATTCAACCCTCGTTTCATCTTCAATTGTTCCGTTTTTTGCTTTGTTTGAGCTTGATAATCATATGATTTGAGATAATGTAATTGAAGTAGAAGTGACTTTTACATGATTTCTTATGTGTTTTCTGTTTGATTGTAGATGGTATGATTGGTTTGATTGTCAATAAGTTCGATTTGGATGTGTTGTGATAAAAGGGTGCAGTTAGGGTTTGTGTTCTTGATCGGTTTTGTGTTTGACAGTGGTTGTGATTCAGTTATGGCAAACTCCAGAGGGTCATCAACTGGAAGAAATATGATGTACAATGGAAGGAACTCTTTACTTCCCCCTAAATGTCCATTTCCAAGCATAGCTCCTTCTTATGCTGATTATATTTCAACTTCTGCGATTGGGCAAAAGAGAATACCTAAATACAGGGATGGGAATCATTCGCACCATCATCGGGCGTCATCTGAAAGCCTTGTGATTGAAGAGCAGCCTTCTTGGCTTGATGAGCTTCTAAATGAGCCGGAAACGCCTGTGCAAAGAGGCCATAGACGCTCGTCGAGTGACTCTTTTACGTACTTGGAAGCAGCCAATGCAGCTAATACAGAATATGCGGTGAGAAATGAACACCAAGTGAGGAACTTGAGTTCTAATCCTTCATGGGGATCCCAAGATTTTCTTTATAAAGGTGCTCGAAATAAGCCAGTTTTTGCGGACCCGAATGTTGTAATGAAAAATAGAAGCCGAGGATGGGATTCACCAAAAGATGACAACTTGGTTCTGCAACGATCAGCATCTTTGGGTGCTACACAAAAGCTTAGTGGAATTGCTTCAACTGCTAGTGAAAAGCAAGATGCAGCTGAATCGGCCCCACAAGATTCAGGTGAAGTTCGCCCTCATGATGTGAACGCTAATTCTGAAAGGAATGATTTCTCTAATAACAAGACTTCTGCATCAGAAACAGATACAAAGCGTGCTAAGCAGTAAGGATGCTCTTCATTTGTTTTTTTCCTTCTACAGTTTATTTGTTCCTTTTCATGCCACTTTTTACCATTTTAGTATAAACTGAGTAAGCTAGTTAAAATAATAGTCTAGTAGATAAACCATGTCCGAAGTTTCTTAAATGCAAAGCTTCTTCAATTGTAGAATGCATGATATAGCACCTTAATTAGAAGTTGTTGGGTGGCTGCATGCGAGAATGGATACGTGACCCACAAAGAATCCTTTGTTTACCTCAACAAGAAATCAGTTAAAAAATACTGCTCATGTTTTAGGGTTTGGTAGCATTACACACACCAATATGACATGTTATACTCTAATAGTTGAACAATTCTTTTACGGTTTTGAAATGTCAACTGTTAGTTTTAATATTTTAGTTGTCAACTTTAGAGTAAAAGACTAAAAGTTATGTGGTATTATCTAAACATCATAAGCATTTAAAGCTATTAGTGTATTTAGAAATCTAAGAGCTGTGTGATACAGGCAATTTGCTCAACGTTCGCGGGTGCGGAAGCTTCAGTATATAGCCGAGCTAGAGAGGAATGTACAGGCTTTACAGGTAGCTTAGAACTTGACAAAATCTTTTGTGAATATGTGTCAAATAGGTGTGTTTGTTTAGATGACACCAGACAATAACAAAACCAAGAACCTGACTGCTTCAAATAAGTCTGCTTTGTTTAGAACTGGTTTGATCCCAAACCAAACCGTAAACCAAATACAAACTTGGACTTATCAATAAATTTAAAACAATGTTTCTAGTGTGTAAAATAAAATGTATAGGAAAAATCGATTTGGTTCTGGTCCTGGCTCCAAACCAAATCAAGAACATATCAGTTTGATCATTTGGTATTATCGGGTAGAACGATTGTGCAAACCCGCTAAAAGTGATCTTGCATCTTGCTGTGATTACAGGCAGAAGGTTTTGAGGCTTCAGCCCAACTGGAGTTTCTGAACCAGCAAAGTCTTATACTGGGAGTGGAGAACAAAGCACTCAAACAGCAGTTGGAGAATTTGGCTCGGGAACAACTAATAAAGCATTGTAAGTTTCTATTACACGTAATGGTTATTCGTTTTGGCTTGTTCTTTGCTACTTATGCCTATCAGTCTATTACTTCTGTTATCTAGATTTGTAAGTATATTATAAGTTTAAGATACTTCTGTTAAGCAGGTAAGAGTAATACACATTTGATGGAGTAAGTTGATGAATTAAACTTTTTTTTATTCAAGAACCTCCGGTGGGAATAAAAACTGATAAATAGGAAAAACAAATAAATAACTTGATCATGCCTATTGGAAAAGTTTCTGTGGTTACTAGGAAAAGTCTGATATATATTGTTCTTAGAGAAGTTATTTGTTGCCCTCATAATTCAAGCTGGACAAAACTTTAATGATGAACATGCTAATGATAAATATTTAAAAATTCTTATACAAGAAATAGTATGATATGCGTATGTGTATTGATATTATGTTCACTAGTTCATACTGCACAAATAGGTAGGGGTGTTAAACGGGTTGTGTTAGCAGGTTGGCGGGTCAAGCCTGGAATTTCTTTATTCTATTCTTTTCTTTTAAGCATTACTTTCTAATCTACCTATATATTGCCTTTTAAGAGGGCTGCTATGAGACTGTCTAGTTCCAAACTTGAGTAAGGCAACCCATCAGTTTGTTAGAAAATCTGAGGTTTAAAAGTCAATTAAATCTCTGGTACAACCCACAAATAGAGATGGCAGCATTGCCCATTTCTTATGGATGGATCAAAAGGTAATCTTGATATCCAATGGTTAAATCAGGTAAAAAAGACTTAGCTGAAAGGAAACGAGTCAAAGAGATTGAAAGTCACACAGAGTGTATTCGATTCCATGAAACCACTAAAATTATTTCATTCGAAAAATAAATTTTGAAAAATTGTAACTTTTGTAACAATATTTAATATTTGACGCACTAATGATAAATAAAAAGTTAAAGATTTTGGACTAAAAGTGCTTTGTGCTAGACCGCCCTGTTTCATCCTGTACAAATAGACTACTCATTTTAGCCCGACCCCAGTTAACTTGTTACTCAAACCTTTACCTGCCTGAGTTGCCCGTTTTCCCACTTTTAATATGAAATACCAGGAGCAAACCTGCAGGCTTTAACTTACCTGCTTTTTGAGTTAGAAGAGTAACTGTTTATTGTTATCTTATCAATGCAAGTAGAATTGTTTACATCTGGAAGCTAAACAAGTTATTTTCACAGTGGAGCATGAAATTTTGGAGAAAGAGATCGGAAGACTACGAGCCTTGTATCAGCAGCAGCAGCAGCAACCACCAGCGGCACCACAATCGCGGCAGCCGCCACAAAGTCACCGGCGAACAGCTAGTCATGATAGATTGGATTTCCAATTTGCAAACCTTACTTTAAAAAGTAAAGACTCTAGCCCTGTTTCTGATAATGTTTCTAGCCAACCCCGGGTCTGAAAACAAATATTACAACTGTCCTTTGTTTTCCCTATTAAGCGGCGTGGTATGCCCTTTGGGATTGGGTTTGTTGCTTGTGTGGGTCTATTTTATAAGCTATAATTGCATCTTACTTGCACCTGGTAGTCATTTCCCCAGAAATCGTCATTTTTATCTGGTTGGGAACTCACCCGAGGTGGAAACTTGGGAAAATGATTAAACTTGTCATTTCCCTTTGGTTTCTTGTTGTTTGGTCAATAGTTGTTGTTAGAGACTTGTTTACTCATATCTTAATGATGAAATTTCCTTGTAATAAGACTAAATAATTCTCAATGAAGCTAATCTTGCTTGTTCTGTGCATGCTTGTGCGTTTGTATAGATGGAAAGTTTAAATGAAAAGTACTAAATAACTAAACTATGAAGCTACTTTTTACCTTTGATCACTGAATGAAGAAAATAAGAAAGCCATTTTGTTTCATGGAACTGAAGAGTTCTCTATTCACATATGTGCTCTAAGGGCTAAACGGTAATTAAAAGTAGTGGTTTTTATTGAAGCCAAGTGTTATAATCTTTGGTCAAGTTTGAATATTGCTTTGGATGAGCTAAGGAATGAATATTACTTGGTTCTTACGTTGAAACATGATTTTTTTTATCTAAAGTATATAATTGTATGGAAAAAGATATGTGGTGATCAAATAAAATAAGATGAAAAATAATACAAATGCTTCCCTTGTGTTGTCAAGATATGTTGTATTAAGATTTGGTAACCATCCATGTGCAACACCTTCCAATTTAATATAAACACTTTTCTTCTTCCACATTTCTACTTCCCAATAAACAAATATATCCATTACTTGATTTCATCTTACATATGCAGAAATAGGGATGAACGTTAGTTGATGTAATTTGGTTGATCACATATAATTGATGTTTTCAGTCCGTTCGGTTTTTTTCCTAACAGATTATTTGTTGTAAAACTAGTATAATAGCAACAAATATAAGAAGAGATATAGGGAGAAAAAGAGGTGTTTAATTATTGATCGGTTGTGTAATACAATACGATGCAATACACTAAGATATTATATATGTGTATATACACATGTATACACGTATATATACTTACACGTACACGTACATATATCTATACGTATATATATATATATATATATATATATATATATATATATATATATTGTAGAGATTAATGAAGAGGCTGATGCAACCCAAACATCTTACGTCTATCCTGAATGCTGCACAAGTGTATTAAAGAAGAAGTTTAGGAAGTTTCACACATGAAACAGAAAAATATTCTAAGTATGAAATCTTCCGAAGCCAAGACCAATATCTTCCGAAGCCAAACATGAAGTCTTCCGAAGCCTCAGAGACAAAGTCTTCCGAAGCTTCAAGTTCATGAAGACAGATTTCTTCCGAAGACTTTTAGTAACATGCTTTATCTGATGTACTGTTTCATGAAGACATAAAGCTGGACACATTTCCGCTGCACCTCTGCAAGTCACCAACTTACATGAGTTGGTCAAAAGGTCCATGCTTTTGGTAACTGTACATTGAGGTCTTGAGTCTGTAACTTTCTACTTTATGTACTT
>BJCM01210128.1:0-14907 GCA_018326385.1 Flaveria bidentis | reverse complement strand
CGATGACGATGACGATGACGATGACGATGACGATGACGATGACGATGACGATGACGATGACGAGGACGATGACGATGACGAGGACGAGGACGAGGACGAGGACGATGACGATGACGATGACGATGACGATGACGATGACTATGACGATGACGATGACGAGGACGAGGACGAGGACGATGACGATGACGATGACGATGACGATGACGAGGAAGATGACGATGACGATGACAACGACGACGATGAAGACGACGCCGCCGCCGCCGCCGACTATGACGATGACATGACGATGACGATGATGATGACGATAACGATGACGATGACAATGATGATGATGACGATGACGATGATGATGACGAGGAAGAGGACGAGGACGAGGACGATGATGATGACGATGACGAGGACGATGATGATGACGATGACGATGACGATGACGACGCCGCCGCCGATTACGACCATGACGATGACATGACGATGATGATGACGATGACGATGATCTCCACGATGACGATCACGATCACGATCACGATGACGATGACGATGCGACTGACGATGCGACTGATGATGATGATGATAATGATGATGATAATGATCATGATAATGATAATGATAATGATGACGATGATGATGATGATGATGATGATGGTGATGATGATGGTGATAATGGTGGTGATGACGGTGCTGGTGACAGTGACGGTGACGGTGACGATGACGGTGACGGTGACGGTGACGGTGACGGTGACGGTGACGGTGACGGAGAATCCATACAGCTTCAAGAAGCTTATCATCCTCTGCCTGTCCGTAAATTTCTTCATGCTCTTTTGGATGATGGCTCTTGATTTAGCATCTTCTTCCTTTAGCTTCCTTTTAGTTGTTTTTCTATCCTTGACTACCTCAAGTTCAATTTATTTTAAGTACTCAAACTCAACATAGTCATAGGACAAGGGAAGAAGTGCTTCTGCCTGATAAAGGCCTGTGGCACTCAGGTAGTTGATAATCTTGATCCGATCTTCTTCTTTGTCTACCTGACGTTCTTGTTGAACCACATCCTCTTGTGCAGGACTTTTTTGAACTGGGAAGAGGGTAGGCATATGCGTGTACAGACTTTTCTTTCTTCTCTCTTATTCGACTTGTACTAGAAGCTCTGCATCTTCTGCCTCCTTCTTCTCCCTTTTCATTTAACTCTTCTAAGGGGAGAGAAATGACACTGTCTATGTCATAGTTCCTTGTCTGTAGATAGTTTATCCTGACTGCCCTTAACTCATCATTCTGAGTATCTGGTCTGGGGCAGCCCTGATAGCAGACTCCATGGGTCTTGAAGACCTAGCAGAGGAACTTTCTCCCCTCAACTTCCTTTTCCTCTCTCTCTCCTCCTCCTCAATCTCCTCAGATGGCATCTTTCTTTCCCCTTTGTCACTCACAGACCTTTGTGACTCAGGGTGGAGAGAGCTTTGGCCTTCATTGCTTGATGTAGCTTCTAAGCTCTAGCCAGAGAGAGGTTGAGAATTACCTTCACCAGCAGGTGTCTTAAAATGGGCATTGATCTCTGTAGCACTTGTTGGTGATAAGACTAGGCTCTCAAGTTCTGTCACTGGGCCTTTAGTCAAGGTTTCCCCTATGAAGCTAATCTTAGGGTCTGCCTCAACATCCAGTTGACCGATAACATTGCCTGATTCCCACAGTCTCCTTCTAAGGCTGAACTCTGCAGTGATCATGTCTCAGATTCTTTGAGCCAACTTGTCAACTTGTCTTTATTTGCTTGGATTGACAATGGCATGCTGACTAGATCCAAACTGTCATAATAGTTCAAGGTCTGAAAATTGAAGATCTCTTGCTGCCCTTGAACTTTCATGATGATTAAGGCTTTCCTGTTGCTGTCATACCTCCATCCAATGATATGATTGTAAGTTAATGGAGATGACATGGCCCTTGGTATACCTTCCTCAAACAGACTCTGTAACAAGGAGTCTATAGAGTCCACATTAATGTGAACTTGAGAAAGTTGTTGAGCAAGCATAATTGCAAGTAAGGATGGTGAGTCCTCAGTGTCCATACTCCCTAAAGAACTCCCAGGTTTTGTGGTAGTAATGACTTTCTCCCCCTTTTTGGTAGCATCACCCACTTGCATAAGTGAGCTAGGAGTTAAGTCAAGCACCTTCACAAGTTCTTGTGTTCCTAGTTGAGCTCCTCTTAAAGGTCTCCCAGCTAGTTGTTCCTTAAAATATAAAATCTCAAGTTGCTGATCATTGACCCCGTTCTACAAGGTAGTCACTTAAGATTCAAGGTGACTAACCTTTGAGACTAAATAGGTGCATGTTGTAGATAGTTGTTGCACCTTTAATCTTAGATTCCCCTCTTCTTCATTAGAAGAATCATTGGGGGATGAGATGATTGGACCAAAGTCCTTAGTCTTACCACCAGCTTCAGTTTCTTGGCTGTTGGATTTCCTCTGCTCACTGGTAATCTAAGTTGAGATGTTAGTGGGATGAGTTGCCATGGTTGAGGTCTTAATTATGTAATCACTCGCTAAAGTGAGAGCCTCTTCCATATGGACATCCTGAACAGGTTCAGAAGTGTCCACCTCAGTAGTAGGTGACTGATAGGGCCTAGAAATAGGAGCCTTAGAAGCACTCATCTCTCTTTAAGTAGGGGAAAAGAAGAGAGAATCATGGTACTTACTAAAACCTAGATCTTCATCAGTGTAGAAATCAAGGTTAGGGATAGGTTGGTTGAGATCTATAGGCTAGGGATGGTAACTGTCCTCTGAAGGTTGATCACTTGAGTGTTGAGACTCAAAGTGATGGCTTAAAGCAGTTTGGCTAATGAGCTCATCAGGCTGAGCATGAGGAATCTAAGCATTAATTCTTGAAGAGATGGAAGTGGTTTGCTCCTCAGAAGAAGTGGGAGCTCCAATGTTGGGCCTCCACAGACTGAATAGTCTGAGCAGGGGTTCGTTTGGACTTTCTTTGGTAAGTGAGGATGATTTGAGGCTGTGTGGGTGGATGGGATGTAGCAGGTATGGGTTTAACACTAGCTTGTGCTGCTAGTATTATAATAATAATAATAATAATAATAATAATAATAATAATAATAATAATAATATCCATATATTGTCAGTGGTTCTAGCAGGTCAATTGCATTATGATCTTCCAAAAAGACTCGGTGACACCCGTCGTATCTCGCGGGTCAACCCACTAGTACTATATAATACATATTAGAATGATAAGATGATAATTTCATTCAAAGAGTACGACACATATACAATATTTTAAACATAGAGTAGAATTGTTTTATGCGATAGTTTTACTTTTGCCCCATATTTAATAAACTTCTTCTAGTTATTGTATTATTTAATACATATTATTCATACATTATTTAATAATATGATATTATTTAATTCACTTCATTAAAATGTATTTTATTTATAATAATATAAATTGACATTTAAATTAATAGTTACTAATCTTATTGTTATAACTAAATACTATTTAAATTAAATATTATTTTATTTAAATACTTATATTTATACTACTTTATAATACCTCTCTTTAGATAGAGACGTAATTTTGTCAAACATACAAGTTTTGAAGCAACATGTACAACGAGTGCATGACGTTTAAGAGGGATAGAATAAGGAATTGATTAAGATTTTAAAACACTTTAGGGGTAATATGGTAAATTTATCTACTGAATTTTATATATCTTGACATATTTGTCGTTGACTCTTTCATGTATTTTATAAATATTATTAGTAAATTATTTTATAATATGATATTATTTATGATATATAAATTGAAAATTTTATATTTATATTTAGAAAAAATTGCAAAAATAGTCCATGTGATTTGATGAAATTGCAAGTTTGGTCCCTAAATTTTAAAAATTCCAAATTTAGTCCAAACATTTGGAAGTTTGTTGCAATTTTAGTCACCACCATTAGTGTCCGTTAGTTTTTAATGATTTGGGGACTAAATATGCAATATGATCAAACCATAGGGACTAACTATGCAATTTGCTCTAAAAATTTAAGAAAAAAATTATATTCAAACAAAACTTAAAATAAATTAAAATCAAACATAAGAAATTCATATAAACATCAATAATAAAATTTAATAATTTATAAAAGATAAAATAAAGGTTCAAAAATCAAATCAAATTCAAAATTAAATAAAAAGTAAAAATAAAACGCATGTAAAAAGAGAAAGCGGGAAGTATTGAAAAAGAAGTATGCGATTAGTAAAAAATAAAATAAAAACCAAACATAAAATAAAATACAACCTAATAAACATTTATAAATTCAAAATAAATAATGAAAAATATATTAATGTTAAATAAAATAAAAAATGGTTTGACTTTATTTTCCATTTTTTGGATTTATACTTCACAAGGTTTTCGCATTCTTCGATTTAAACATAACAAATAAACTTCATCAAAAATAATTATAGAAAATAAAATTTTAAGCATACTTCTCATTTTGTCCTGTTCTGTTTTTGTATGTATATAATTGTTATTTTTATCTACTTTTTAAATTTGGTTTGATTTTTTAACCTTTATTTTATTTTTTAACGATTATTGAATATCTTTATTAGAGTTTATTTGAATCTTTTAAATTTTAATTTTAATTTTTTAATATTAATTTTATGTTTAATTTTTGGAAAAAATTGCACACACGGGTCCCTATGGTTTGACCATATTGCATATTTAGTTCCCAGATCATTAAAACTAACAGAAACTAACGATGGGGACTAAATTTGCAACAAATTCTCAAATGTATGGACTAAATTTGCAATTTTTTAAATCTGGGGACCAAACTTGCAATATGATCAAACCACAAGGACTATTTTTATAATTTTCTCTTATATTTACTAATTATATTTTTCTATAACTAGACACTATTTAAATTAAGTCTTATTTAATTTAAATATTTAACTATATAACTTATATATATCTTCATATTTATAATCATTATAATACTAATATTTTTTAGGTTCATATTATGAGTTTAATAATTTTAATTTTTATCTATATATTTTATAATAAAAATAAAAGGATAACAGAATAATAATTTTAAATATGGATTAAGACACTTACATGAAAAGTCATGCTTAGATTTCAAAAAATTAACCATTTTATTCCTTTATGTTCTTACAATAAATTATAATATATGATGCTTATAATACAAATGCTAAAGCATATACATGAGTAGCCAAACATAATTGTCATTTACTTTCAGTGTCGTTTATTAATTACGATTGAGCACTAATCATTCTTCTCATTTCCCTTGCCGATTGTTAATAGCTCAATAACAATCAAGATGGTAAAGAATATACACGTAGCCAAACATAACTGTCATTTACTTTTAATATTGTTCATTCATTGTGATTGAGCACTAATAACTCTTTCCCTTTTCCTTGTCAATTGTTAATAGCTCAGATGGTAATTTATGATGACGATTTCTCCATTAACTTTCTCCGGTCTATGTAAATTACCATCAAAAGTTGTCTCCGATGATCATAAAACTCTAACATACATTCATAAAATGGAATCCCCCCTAAAATCTAGGTAATAAGTGATTTCCAACCACAAATACCACTCATGCTTTAACTAATCTTGTTGAGATAATATAATTGTCTTAAAAACTTTTGTAATATACGTAATTGTTTTCTTTCATTCTATTTTTTTTTAAATTATATTTTGATTTTTTTAAATTACGTCATAAAGTACGGAGCTGATACTGACTAAAATCGAATTTCCAAAAAATCGCGCAACTGCAGTACCACCGCAACGCGCGAGCATTTTCAATAGTAAATTTTAAAAGGAATGGCTATGATGGTTTCAAATGTTGTGTTTAATAATTATGATGACTTATTGCTTATGCTTGAGTTGTTGTTGCTCTTGTTCGCTACTGTTGTTCTTAATGTTGCATCTACTTCTACCACTAGTACTACTACAGCTAATGTTGCTATTGTTACTAGTGCTACTATTATCACTACTACTGCTAATTTTACTGCATCGCCTTGTTGTAGGTTTTAGAATATAAACAATTACATACTATCAATGGCTTATGCAATTGTGGACAAAGACACATACAACAATTAAGTTGGTTTTCTCAATAGTTTCGTGAGTATGTGGCAAATGACAGCATGAGCAAGTTGTGTGTTATCTACAATCGACATATAGGAATAGAATGCAAGAGAATCTCAAAAGAGTGGAATGAACCTAATATAAGAAATAGTTTTTTATCATGGTTAATTCAATTCTCCATGAAACCTTCTTGATACCCTAATGAAGTACATCCATAAGTCTAGAAATACAACAACAAAAGATCTATACACACGGGCAAAGAATGCAACATCTTTAGAATAACTTATGGTTACATCCATGGATAAAGTTAGATTTAGATTAGATATTGTGGCGATATAAAAAAGTAAAGCGCCATCCAGTTTTGATCCAACTCCTGACCGGGATTCTGTACAGCGCTAGTGAGCATCTATCTTTACTCTAAACCTGGTGGTTAGTATATTTCTCGATTTCGGAGATGAATAATGCAACCACATGCCACAATCATCTTGGCTTCATCTTAATCATCAAGTTGCTACTACTTATGGTTATTTCACTTCAAACCTCAATGACGATTCACATTCGACTTAAATCTTCTTTGTATAATATTATTTTGATTTTAGTTAATAGTATTACAAGTGTCATGTATGAGAGTAATATCATTGTCACACCAACTTCCACACCGATTAATGCACATAAAGCTATATTACAAAGTAACAGCCATTGATGATTTCTTTATCTGTATAACCGCTATGTTCTCATAGGAAGAGTAAGGGTCGAAGACGCCTACATAAACAATCCAATGAAGAGTGCAGAATTAGATGCCGGCCATCAAAAAGGCGAAAACCACAACCACATAACTACTTAACGAGTAGTGACAAATTTGTTTATCGCTTCTTTCACGTCATGCATCATTACATATACCTATGCACATTCTATGTGGGGTGCAACTCTTAGCAATCACACACAAAGAACAAATAATCGCACGAAAAGAGGAATGTAACAATGATTTCTATAAATGATATAGAACATAGGAATATTCACGTATGGCTGGGAAAAAAGAGTAACGACTAATAGTGGCACTAGTAAGCTAATGACATGATTCTGGATCTTATATCATGGAATTGTAGCCATTCATAATATATAAAACATATTATAACTAAATTGTTACAATACGAAAGGAACCAAAACACAATGCTTGCTAGAAAGAAATGGAAAGATACAAACAAGAGAATGTAGCTCGGAATTCGTTAACAACATAGGTCCTTAAAAATATTATGCATCTTCTCGGGTGCACACAAGTCAAAGTAGCGTATATTGTCGAAGAAAACCCATGCGCTTTAATTTGCACCTGAAACTTGTAACTGGAAAAGGTTTTGATCGTTAGAATTCGTTTTCATGGTAGTGTATTGCATCGACTCTCAGTTATTTTGTCTATCTCAACTAGGATAGGAACCTTAGTTTTATGGTCACTTGAAAAGAGAAAGTCATCAAATAATCGACTCAACTAAGTGGGAAAACAATTGTGTTAACCATCTTTAATACCAACGTAAATATTTATTGAGCGCTTACAAAATGATTTATAATAGTTGTCTTAGTGACTAGATTGTTGTTACACATTATTTCAGCTGCATAGATCAAGCATAACCTAAATCATCTTATTCGTAAGTATATGAGTTGAAACTGCTATCTCACATGAAATTGCATCACAATCAATACTGTCGGCCATTACTAATTCATGTCGTAATGGAACTTTTAACAAAATGCCTACGCAATCAATCTACTAGAGAAAATTAAAACATTGGTATAGCAATCCATTTGTGTTTTGTTACATTTAAAGCACCGTACATAAAGCAGTCGTTTTTGTCATCAGGCATCAGTTTGAGAACTTCTTGCAAACCTCCCTCTTACTCGAGGCCTAGTCCGTGCATATATTTTCCTGGATGAATGTATTACTTTCTTCTCGTATTTTCTTGATTTCTTTTTCTCAAAATAACGTAAGATTCTCTCTTGTCTACTCATTGGAGAGTATTGAGATGGCCTTTTTATTTCATCTCTTGAATTTTGTTGTTGTGTCCCTTGTGAAGATAATTTTGTTGAGTATGAATGGCTTCCAACTGTTTCTTGCACTAGATTTCCAGGTTGAAAAGGCGAAAATGGGAATTGGTTTAGCGCCCATTCGTGTGGCAAATTCATGGTTCCAAAAGTTTCCTCCGGTACGATGCCAACACCAGTTGGTTGGAGTGATGCTTGAGGCTTTGTTGAAAAAGAAGAAATACATTATTAAATGTGACAAGGGTAAGTTCTGGGCTCAAGTTGATTAGTATATCACCCACTAAAATTTTCTTTTTTCTTGTATTGATGAGTCGAAAACAATAATATTACGATACAAATATATATATGTTCGAACAAAATAATTTAGTATGGTGACTTTAGGTACTTTCAACCCATTTCACCCGTTCCCATTTTTAGTGCAATTTGACACGGTTATAAGTTATCCTATGCTAAAATAGTTAGGAAATCATTAAAAATGTAAGCTTAAGAACTGATAGAAGCAGTCATGAAGCCAAAAGAAAGAAGTAGATCCTCACATAACAACAATAAAACATAGAGATGATCCAGATATATGTAATGGTTATTTTACCTGCATGCATGGCTATAAAATCATATCATTAGAGTGAATATTTCAGAGGACATCCTCATGAATCTCTAGAATGATTGAATCTTATGACATTACGTGTAAAGGCTAGTCCATACTTACCTCTTCCGCCATATGCCATGACGTACAGATGGAAGACTCTTAAATGCTCAAATTGGTGATTAGATATTATGTAATGCGTACAAGTTTATTGACATATGCTCTTCAACTCCCTGGCATAACGTACACGATGAAATACGAAATAAAGCCAAAAAGGAACCCAGGGACCTCACGGGCTGGTGGATCCATGCTGCTTGTGGCATGAAAACATCACGCTATTGATAAGAGTCAAAGTCACCATATTTAAAAGGGGTCTTCTGTTTTATGATGAAAATCCATGGTCCATTGTATTAGTTTAAACATGAATGTTATAATAAATTAGAATTATGGTTTTATTACATCCAAAAGTGACAATCTTTTCATTTGTGTTATTATTTTGTGCCACCAGCAACAAAAAATTATGGATCCACCACGTACTAATGCAAAGAGAAAATAAAAATGAAAAGAAAACCTTAGTTATGATCTCTAAGAGATGAAGTTAAGAGAATCATGAGTTAGTTTTTGAGAGTATTTAAGCAGATATTCATAAAAGAGTGTATAAACCTTACATAAAATAAACTTGAAGATGTTGGATAATCATTCTGAATTTCCTGGGAAAACTCTAATGTATGACCTTTTTGCTCCACCAGCCCTTGTCCAAAAGATTGACCATAATATTCATTGCAACTTACCTCATGAATCCCCTGAGGCTGCATGTGTTGATCAAACTGACCCTGGTCCTGACTTCCAGCCCAGGCACCGTAACTTGCAACATTCAAGGACCCACCAATCTGATCACTGCAAGGATCGAGCACCAACCAAGAATCGATTTCTTTTGTCTCCATTTGCTCACCGACTTCCTGATCATTTTCAACATGAAAAAGAGGATTAACAGGATTGCTAGCATGAGAAAAACCATAGAAGGTACTTTGATCAGGGGCACTTTGGTAATTTAGGAAACTAGTTGAGCTCAACTGTACATTGTTGTACCAGTAGGGGGACATGGGGTTGGTGCATAAACAAGGCATCAAGGCTGTGAGGCACATACAATGACTATTGGAACAAAGGTCACAAGCAGTAGAGTTATGGCTCCACATTTTGTTTGACTGTTTTAAAAATGTTTCTTGTTGGGGGTCTTTACATATGCATGTAAAGTATGTACTAAAGATCGAATCCAAGAAAAGCAAAGAATGACTTGGTGAGGCGGAACTGGGGGAAAGGGGGGGTGCAGAGACACTTCTAGATATTCGTGTGGCTACAATCGTTTGGCGTGGAGTAACAATACAAGAAGCCATTGATGCTTCAAAGGGGCCCATAGCCACATTAGTACATGTTTTGATTCGGGCTCCATTTTGTTTTACTTTAGTTTTCTTTTGGCGTATTAGTAAGTATTATAGTTCATATTTTTTAGATAATCAGATAAATCATATGAAATTACTTTCCGATTAAAATAATTTGGTGATACACCAAAGTCGGCTAAGACAAATGCCGAAACCAGACGAAATATCATTGTTATACATGTGGGGAAAGAGTGTGGAAGTTAGTTGTTATAACTATCGACAGTCGGACTGTCACATCAATGGGAAACCCTTAGCGGGAACTTCATCTACAGTAACTAAGCTAATACGGATGGCTTTCTTTTTAGTTTTTGGCACAACTTTTGTTGATGACCAAGTGGTTATTGTTTATCATGTTACTACTAATGGACAAGTTGCCACTTACCTTCAGTTGTCCTTGATTTGACGTTGATGTTTAGTTGCCACTCATACTCAAGTAGTTGTTGATTCTAGTTACCATGGTTGCATATTAAATAAAACGACAAGTAAGATGCCGCTCATAAAAGAAGACAAGAAAGTTCAAAGCAAGAAATACCTTAGTTTCAACAAGGATTTGATGTGCATAGTCTAAAAGGATGTTCATTCAACAGCATTAATGGTCTAGACTCTTCGAAAGCAAAACATAGAATAGGTTGCTGGTAAGACCAAGAGTACATTAGATGGGATACCGAGGCAAAACAGGTAATCCTTTGTCCAAAATCCTCTCGAATTAATGAATAAAAGTAACAACTTGCTAATGTTGTATGTTCTCTCGAATGATAAAATTCCATGCAACTTTCATCAAACAATGTAACAACGTCTAGTGTATAATGGGTGGAATCTCAGTCTAGAACTTGATCAATTTTTTCCTGTTGGTAATGATGAAATCATGGGTGGAATCTCATCCAGAATTGATCAATTTTTGTTAGTTGAAACTCAAACTTGTGTCAAACACATTGACGAAAATCGATTGAATTCTAAGAAAATTAATGTCAATAAACAAATACTTCTTTCATTGGACCATTTGTATTTGGAGCAAGAATATGTTTTAATAGAGGGTAAGGTTGGTCCTCCAGCAGATATGAATCTGATGTGGACCAGGATGCCATTCCAACTATTAAAAAGGAAAAGGGGTATCCAATGAGTCTCTTATCATTTATGTCCATAACAATCACAAACTTTAATATTATCCAATCAAAAAAGAACAAGTTGACCTGACCACAACAAAGTTGACCAGCACTATTTCACATGAACACATCATATTATATATGTCAATAGCAATTACAAACTTAATAGTAAACTGGTCATTGCATATGTATGATAACTGCAATACTAACTAAGCATGTTTATATGAACTGTCATCTATAGTTTAAAGAGAAAACTTTGAAATCAGCTTCTCAACATGAATGATGATGTCATCTATACGTGGTCGAACAGTTGCTTGAGGCTGGAGCATCCATGATACAAACTGGTGTAGGGCTTCTGGATATGGCGGTTTTGGGCCTGCTGGCCACTTTATCTGTCCATTTATTACAGCCAACTGCAAGCTTCCACCTGATTCCCCTAGTGCATACTCAAATGGAGATGACCCATACCTGTTATGAAGAGCTAAATCAGCTGTTATGAAGAGCGTCAATAGTATAAGTGATGGTGTATCCTAGTTTTGATGCATTGGAAACAGATTAATTGCAAGATTTCTTACATTATGGCGAACAAAGTGCAACCCAGTGACCATACATCAGTTCGTTCATCAATGTCTGTTTGGCTGGGGCAATCCCACAATTCAGGAGCTCTGAACGGTGCTGAAACATGCTCTGATGCCCATTCCTTACCAATATTCAAAGTTCAAACAAAGTTATAATCAGCAAAAGGTTATTAAAAAATTTATAAATCATAAATTTCATGTCATGATATTATTAAAAAAATCACCTGCAATTGCAGTGCCTCTGAGCGAGAGCAAATTTGTCTTCTCGCAGGGCGAGCACTTCCAAAGTCCATTAGTATTGCTAGAGGTGATTGTCCTTTACGATGTGTTAAAAGGACATTTCCTGGTTTTACATCATTATGTGCGTATGGGGGATCAAGGGTGTGCAAATGCTTCAGTCCTGCACAAAGCTGCAACCCAATTTTTTCCCTTAGTGGGACACTTTGTGGATGAATATTGGTTCAAAATGTTCTGAAATGACTTTTACTCCAACTAGAAATCATTATTCTATAATTAATTCATATGCATTTTTTATGGCTATGTGCGTTTTTGTTTTACTCTTTGGCTCTTTGCAAGTGGCTAGCTTTTTTAAGGAAAACTAGAAAACATGAGCATTTCAGATAAAATTCACAAAGCTCTTACAAGGAAAATTCAACCCATTTACATATGCAAGAATTGGTTTGGACTTTTGGTTAGGTTTTATCTCAAACAGGAATAAAAAAATGATTAGCTAAAAGGGGACGGGTCAGACGGGTAAGTCGGCTACTTTTCAAGCATACAACTTCCTAAATCAACTTATTCAAACATCGTTTATTATCCAATGATATTGTCTTCCAAACACACTTAACGCAATAATTATCTATAAAATAATAGACTAAAAAGTGCTTGTGGCTCAACTCAGCCCGACCCAGACTGTTTCAACCCATAATGATCAATGACCCTGTTTAACTGTTTTGGACATGTTTCTAGACCCGTCCTTGCCACATTCACATGAAAAAGTGTCTCAGATTCCACACATGCTGATCCATTGGTTACCTGTCTGAAAATTTGAAGAACATCAGAAGTAGAAAAGAATTCCTTTTTAGATTTCATTGTTATTGAATTGTCCAACAATGTCCCATCCAAATGAACCGGAAACAACAGGTATGCTTCATGTGTCCAACTTTGTTCTGGTGTGCCCTGTCCAACAAAATCAAAGCTTTTTCAGGAATAAAACCCTGCCTCAATTAATCTTAACAAAGTGAAGGCACAAATCCATAATTCTTTTCCCCAGATATATCAGTTACTGTCGTCAACATCTTACACCACATTTTTGTGAATACTAGACAAATCAATGTGAAGAAACATTGAAGTTTGGATCTCCTGTTAAACATTCCTATAATGCATCTTTATTGAAGAAACTGTTGATGTCATATGCTGAGTTCTTAAATCTACAAGACCAGAAGAAACCATAGTCTTGGTCCATATATTGAACAAGAATTAGATATCTATGTAACTACTAAGTAGAATTATAAAGGATACAGATCTTATAAACCATAAATGCTTAATTTTTTTGAGGACTTCAAACACAAGTATTGTAAGACATGCAGTGGCTAAATTGAAGAAAGTGAATACTTCCAAAAATTTACTTGTAATTTAGCAATTCATATTACTGAAACAACTTCTATCATTAAAATCATATGTTCAAGTTCTAGAACTTAGGTGAAAATAAGTTTAATGAGAGTGTTACAATTGAAAGTGCCAATTTCACCATTTAAAAATCAATGGGTCAATTTAGGTGTGTTTAATCTCAAATGAGTCAAATTAAAAATAGCTAAAAGGAGAATGGGTCAACTGAGTTGTGTTGCTAGCACCCAATGTCTAACGCTAAGGCATAGTGGCATACAACCTCCTAAGTCACTTTATTCAAATATTTAAATTACTATTGTGATAATGGCGTTGTAATCAAATTAATGCGCTAAACTTCTATAAAGTTAAAAAAAAATGATAGATAAGACATGCTTACAAGTAAACCGAATCCGACCCAGACCCATACCAAAGAAGATCTATAACCTTATTGACAAATTACCAACCCCAAACCACCAATCTCGCCACCTCTAAACCCACAATCTCTCTGGCTAGTGCTCTACCAATTCACATACATTTTCTACTTACAATTTACAACACCGAAATAACCAAGTATAAATCCTTCACCACACAATCCATGAACCGTATGATCTTTACTTAAGTTCATAACACATTTCATATGATCAGTGATCACAAACATTAACACAAATAAAAACGAAAACACAAATTACCTTCACTGAAATAATAGCATGATCGAGCAAGGGTAGCAAATTCGGATGGCAAAACAGCGCAGATACACGGATCTCCTCCTTCACCAGCTCCAACTGATCATTATTCTGAATCAACACCTTCTTCATAGCATAAGTCCCATCCTCTGCACATAAACCATCAATCATCCTCACTACATCTCACTCCAAACGGAAGTGCAAATCAATTTTAAGACAATGCAGATTGTTCAAAAGTAGAAACCCTAATGACAAAATCTGATCTTGGGAGGTTTTGAATTTACCGGCGATGTGAGAGGGGTCTTTGAACTTGGTCGATACACCAGCACCGGAGGAGTCGGTGATGACCTCCTTAACGAGGAAGACGTAGGCGAAACCACCTTCACCGAGCTGCCGGACGAGCTTGAAGCGGTTGTCGTTGATCCAAACATCGGCGCCACCGTTCACGGCGTCGTATAGGGCGTTGAGTCCCGAAAACGAACACCCCATCAATGGCGGATGGTGGGGGTGTGTCCGTCGTGAGAGGAAAACTCTGTTTCTTTGTGAGGTGTTGTATCAGAAACGATTGCTGGAAGGGATGAATTGAAGGTTTTGGATCATTGGATGTACCAGTTGTACTGGTGTGTTAGGGTTTATACGTTCAGATTAATGGGATCGCATGAAATCAAGAACAGATCAATGAGATCCGAAGGTGATGTGGATTAGTGAATTTGCATAATCATCATACAAATACAAATTATATTAGAAGAGGGTTAGCTAGGGGTGAAAAGGGCGTTTTTAAAGTTTACTTAATCTCAGTAA
>BJCM01210127.1:0-37574 GCA_018326385.1 Flaveria bidentis | reverse complement strand
TTCATCCGCATTTACTATAGTTCATCCGCATTTGTCATCCGCATTGGACTTACTCATCTGCATTTCCCAGACTTAGTCAAATGCTCATCCGTCATCCGCATTTGACTTCATCCGCATTTCCCAGACTTAGTCAAATGCTCATCCGCATTGACATGCCTCATCCGCATTTCCCAGACTTAGTCAAATGCTCATCCGCATTTCATGCACTTAGTCAATGTTCATCCGCATTGACTTCATCCGCATTTGACTTCATCCGCATTGACTTACCCATTGGTTAATGTTCATCCACATTAACCCTTTCCATCCGTATTTACTTCCAAACACTTAGGCTGATTTAAAAACTTATCAAGTGAGTCTAAACCATCATATTCAATTTCCATGCACCATTCATCAGGTTCTAAGCTTAAATCTTACCCTCTAAGCCTTAGAAACACAATCATACATCATCAAGCATGAAGATAGTCACATATCACATCATAACATCATCAAACACACATTCAAGCATACGGGTCCGAAACCCAGTTTAATAAAAACATACATTCATGCATTTCCAGCCCCAAAATCAGTTAAAAACCAGTAAAAAAGGGTCCTAGAACTCACCTTTGCAGCTTTTGAGTGTGGCTTCTTCCAAACTCGTTTGCAAATTGAATTCAACCTCCTAGAACCCACTAAAAACATACTCGAACACATACAAACACACATAAGCATAAACCCGAGGATAAGACCAGTCAAGAACACCATATAAGCATGAATTCTTACCTTGAATTCGAATTCTTTCTTCTTGTTCTTCTTCAAACCCGAGCTCTGCTCTTTTTCTCTCTAAAATTCCAAACTCAAAAGTGAAAGGTGGCATGGCATGGGAGGCCATGCTACTTTTGTACTACATAAAAAGTAAATCTTGTACTTTTTACATGTTTAACCCCTCATCTTGGGTTAAATAGCATTTCTTTCTTTTCCTTCGCTTTATTCTTCTCTTTTTTTTACTTTAAAATAACCGGGTGTTACATGTTTATTATCTATGCATATTTATTAGTTTGGTTTATTGTTAAAACTACATTAGGCATTCTAGTTTATAGAGTTTGTTTTTTTCTATGGTTCATATCACACATATCGCGAACACTTAAAATTCTCCATAGTCGGTTGTCACGCCAAGATTATGAATTAAATTTGTTTCCTTAGATCATCATAACTTTCACTTAATGTTTAGCTTCATAATTATTCATGTAATAAAACACCCAAAAGATTGTAGTTACAATAGAAATAAAGAAAATTTCATCATTTATTTGCAAGTGCAAGCTCAATGGACAAGCATCCTAGTAATAGAAACTAAAAAAACAAACCCAGATCTAGAGTTATCTCAGGTAATCAAAAGCCACCATCATTGATGGAATACCACCAAGAAGCAACACATAAACAAAAAACCCCTAATTATAGAGAGGTGAGTAGGTCTATAAACAACCACTAAAGGTAGTCTCCAATCAAAGAAATTGGAGATGCGTGCATGGTAGTAGAGATAGAAATGATGGTCGTAGAAACAAGGGCTGACTTAAATCTAACCAGAAAACTTGACTCGCCCCTGCTCATCGTTGTCTCACTATTCATTTGCTTTACACACACATAAAGAGTATTGAATAGGAGATAAAAACCAAAAGTTTGATGGCGATAACAGAAACATAAAAAAGTTCACTATTTGTCTGATTTGTAAATTAATTATAAAGTAATTTGTAAGTTAATTATACACATACATAAAAAGTATTGATTAGGAGCTAAGAAACCAAAAGTTTGGTGGCCAAAATAGAAAAAAAAAGGTTCAATATTTATTTTCTTTGTAAATTAGTTATTAAGTAATGAAATATAGATTAATTTATAATTTAATTATACACACACCTAAGTGGTATTGATTAGGAACTAAGAAACCAAACATTTGGTGGCCAAAATAGAAAAAATATGTTCAGTATTCATTTGCTTTGTAAATTAATTATAAAGTAATTATGAGCTATACAAACCAAAAGTTTAATGGCCAAAACATAAACAAAATGCTCACTACTCAGTTGCTTTGTAAATAATAATAGAGTAATAGATGCATTCAACCCGTGCTTCGCAACGGTGTTCAATCAACGCCAACCCATTCCGTCAAGCACCTCCTTTAAGTCACTCGTATACTCCAAATTGTGGTAATAACTACATTCTATTGTTATATTATGTTCTATACATAAACAAACAAATTTGTGTTCTAAATATATACAATAAAACCAAAAGGCTCATTGATGATTCGTTGTGGCTGCAAACATGTGTTTACCACACTAGAAAATGAACCTACTAATTTCTATGTATCATCGCCTTTTAACCCAACAATATAATAGAGGATGCACACACATTCGCCAGATGAACAACCCCCTTTTGAAGCATTTATGCACATCAAGAAGCATTACACACAACATAAATAGTTGCACTCTGTTGTTCATTTCATCTAGGAATTGTATACAGAAAGATAAACATAAAGTAACAACTTGTACAACTAGTCTTAAAACATGTAAGTGCATCAAACAATAGTAAACAAAGCCTAGAAATTCGAAGGCTATTGTTCATTTCATCCATGATTTAAAATATAAAACAATTACATTAAAAGGCTCAGAATAAAAGTTTGTTGTGGCTTCAAATGTTATGTTTAGTGATTTTTGTTTGGCATCATAATCGGCCATCAAGGATGAAAGTTAATGATGTTAGTAGTGAAATGAATGCATGTAGTAATTAGTTGTGTTAATTAATTATTAGAGTAAATTATCATTTGTAATATTGACGTTTTCTCGTTTTAACCACTTGTATCCCTGTAGTTTTAAAGTCTCGATTTGCCCCCTAACGTTTCTTTTTTATCTCCATTTGAGTCCAAAACACTAACGATGTTAGATTTTTCTGTTAACTTTTGTAAAATGACAAAATTACCCTTATTTATTAATTCACCTACCCATCATCCTCACCCCACCCTCCTCTCTTCTCTCTCTCTATATCTTCTCTATTTCTATCACCACAGCAACACTACCACTGATGCCGCCGCAACAGCCATCACGTCGTCGTTGCCGCCGCCGCAACCACCGCCTCATTGACCACAACCATCACCAACCATCTCTTTCTCTCATGAGAAATCTTGAAAAGCGTATACGATAGGGTCGATTTTGGGGATAACAATGGGAAACCTCTCGAAGAGCATAGATGCTGCTATCTTTTTATTGCCAACACCTTTTGTTGATGTGCAACACGCTTGATTTGATCCAATAAAAAAAATAAACTTCTACATGATTGATTGTTTAAACAATCCAGCAAGCTCACTGTGTGTTGTGTGTGAATCGGGGATTTAGTTCGAGAAGATGAACATCAAAAGAGTTTTAGAAATTGGGCCTTGTATTTGGGCTAGAATATTTGGTTCTCCTTTCTTCTTATTCGGGTAGCGGTGGTGGAGAGGAGAAGTAGGATGAGAGAGATGATGATGGTGGATGAATTTAACTTTTTTAACGTCATACCCTCAACTTTCACAAATGGTAATACCGTTAGACGTGTGACATACCATAACCTTTGTCATTAGTTACACCAAACGACACAATATTTATAAAACATAATTGCTAATTTAAATTAAAGTCATCCAAATCAGAATTAAATACGAAAACATGAAAGAAGTTGTGGAAACGTTTTAATTTATAATTCAACGATGCAAACATGCGCAAAAGCAAATAAATATAATATGTAGAAAAAATGAAAATGTTCTCAATTGACCCAATGAATGAAATGATATGATGCAATGGTCCTAGCTGTGCTTGCTTAAGAACCTGAAAAAATCATGCTAAAGTGTCAACACAAGGTTGGTGAATTCATAAGTTTTGATAAACAGAACATAATAGTAAACTGATATAGTAAACAAAGTAATATCAGTAGATATCTAATCTACTAAACAAGTTATTAAGTGTATGAAGTTCGCAACTGAAGCTAACAATGTAAAGGAAGGCCTTGGTTGTGAACAACAGATCATAACAACATAAATTAGGTCAATTAAACACATGTTTGACGTACCGTTGTGCTAGCGCGACTAGCCCTGGTGGAGAATGTCAAACCCAGTAGATCTACTCAAAATTACCTTGCTATAATACGTATATTAACGGTTCGAGTATGAGGACATAAGTATGGTGTAACACTAGTAAACAAGTGATATTACCGTAATACTGATCACATGAAAATACATTTAGAACACACGTCTCTTTCACCCCGAAGAAAATAAGTAAAGTGGGGCTGAGAACTCACCTTTAATGCACAACAACACGTAAATGTAAGCACAAACGATTGGTTCCGATTAACCTAAATTTTAATTAATATTAGTTAAACTAGATATTAATAATAATAGAATCAACTATTAATATAATTTGTATGTTCTCGTCGTCGGGCCTCGGTTACAATGCAGATAGTTAACTTATTTTCCATTCACATGCAAAAACGCTCAAACACGTATTTATATTTAAAACCATTCATTTAAAAGCACAGCCATGATGTAACAGACATACATATACCAAATATATATTGTTCCACACACAAAATAAATACTTATATATTATGCTACATACATCTTGAACACACAAAATGTGTATATTTATGTTGAAGAAACGCATACACAAAGATAACTCCACATTAACAACACAAAACACCCACCATACACCTCATGCATGCCATGGCCACCCCATGGGCTACACCTACCAACATGGACAAACATACAACATACATACCATGTACCACATAATGATTGAACCCACCCAACCTAATCACACACACTGCCTTACACACATGACAACACACACAATACTAAATCAATAATTTACATGCCCTGCCCATACCATAACCACACATATACTTGGAGTGCATACACATACATACCAATACACATGAAGTATATCCATGAAATCTACCAAATCAAACTCATCATCAACACACACATAATAAAAACCCACACCACACAAACTCACACAGAACACATATACTCATCTCACGCAAAACACACACACATCGCATAACATACACCCACATGCATAAATACCCCCACGGTGCACACAGCCACACACACTCGCACCAAAAAGGCACACCCAACTCTCGACCGAACCTATACATACATATATTACAGAATATATATATATATATACAAAGAGAGCATGTACGTCGAACATAAATATATATATGTAGCTACACATTTACAAACTAACACGGGTACAGATCTGGTATACAAGGCACCGAACATACAATCAACGTTCATAACAGAAACCTATCATCAAGTATATGCAAAAAAAGAACATGAAGCCGATCATATACAATATGGACATACAATAAGCTTGAGCAATGGAATACATGATCACCTCACGTACACAACCGAACGCACGCAAACACGCACACTACAGGATCACATATGCATACACATGTGTATGAGAAGAAACCCATTATCGTGAACTATCAACCGAAACGGAACCGAAACCGCGAAGAAACAAAACGAATAATTAGCAATGAGATGAAAGGCCTACCGAATGAGAATTGCCAAAGGTGCCGATGGAGGTTTTCTATCGCGAGTAACCTACCGAATGAGCCTTGTGTGCGCGGAGGGAAAGGGTCAACGACAAAAGGGTTCTCAACGTTTAGGGTTTGGGTAAATGTTGAGTGAATGAAGGGGAAACCGTGGGTGGGGGATTATATTAGCATCCAACTTTGGCAATTTGCATTTTAGGTCCATCAATTATGAATAAATTTAATATTAGTTAACTTTATTTTTTAGTTAGTTTATTTTTAACTTAAAGTTAATTAATAAGAATAATAATAACCACTTTCATTTAATCACAAAATTTAATAATTAGAAAAAATAGCAGAGAGAGGTAACTATGTTAACCTGAAAACTTCGAGTTGTCACATCATCCCCTTATTAAAGGAATTTTCGTCCCGAAAATTAGAATATCTGGTTCAGCACCGGACTCCAAGTTTAACATCGACAACAACAAGATAAAAGAATCTGAGGGTTGGGTTTCTGGAATTTCTGAAATAAACCCAAAATAAAGAAAAGTAAGGTTTCGCAGTTTCATGAGAATGCCGACATCATCCCTTTGTTGAAGGGGACTATGTCTCAAAATTTAAGGAAAAGATATCTTACGAAGTACACCTTATGGAATAGATGCGTGATCTTTGAACAGTTGTGGATACTTCTTCTTCATTTGATACTCGTGTTCCCAGATAAACTCTGGTCCACGCTTTGAATTCCACCTAACATGCATAATAGGAATCTTACTATGCTTTAGAGTTTTAACTTCTCGATCCATAATCTCAACTGGTTCTTCAATGAAATGAAGTTGTTCATTAATCTCTAGTTCCTCAAATGGGACGACAAGTGATTCATCGGATAGACACTGTCTTAGATTTGACATGTGAAACACATTGTGTATTCCATTAGGCTCTTCAGGTAATTTCAGTTGATAGGCTACCGGACCAACCCATTTAACAACCTCAAATGGTCCAACGTACCTAGGGTTTAGTTTTCCACGCTTTCCAAAGCGTATAACGCCTTTCCACGGTGAGACTTTTAGCAGTATTTTTTCACCAATCTGAAATTCCAATGGTTTAAGGTGTTTATTAGCGTAACTTTTCTGTCAGCCACGTGCTGCTACCATACGATTACGAATTTGCACGATCTTCTCAGTCATCTCCTGCACAAGCTCAGGACTCGTAAGTTGATTTTTTCTTACTTCTGCCTAATAGATAGGTAATCAACACTTACGTCCATACAATGCCTTAAATGGTGTAGCCTTGATTGAGGTGTGATAACTGTTATTGTAGGAGAACTTAACCAACGGTAAATGAGTTTCCTAGTTGCTGCCAAAGTCAATCACATAGGCACGTAACATATGTTCTAGTGTTTGGATCGTATGCTCACTCTGACCATCAGTTTGCGGATGATATGCAGTGCTCATGTCTAGACACATTCCCAATGATCATTGCAAATATTGCCAAAAATAAGAAGTGAACCGAGTGTCATGATCAGATATGATAGATATCGGTACACCGTGTCGAGAGACTATTTATCTTAAATAAATTCGTGTCAATTTCTCCATTCGGTTAGTCTCCGGATTGCTAGAAAGTGCGCAGATTTTTTAAGCGAACTACCATAAGCTAAATAGTATAGCATCTGCTGGGAGTCCTAGGCAACTTTGTGACAAAGTCCATCGAGATCTGCTCCTATTTCCACACAGGAATTTCCGATTGCTGAAGTAAACCAAATGGTCTCTAGTATTCCACCTTAACTTTAGAGCAAGTTAGACATCTTCCCACGTAGGTGTCAATCTCAGCTTTCATGTTTGGCCATCAGTAAAGCTCCTTCAGATCTTGGTACATCTTGTCTTATCCTGGATGAATTAAGTAACTTGACTTATGAGCTTCATCCATTACTAGCTCTTGTAAATTCCCATATTGTGGTACCCATATCCATTCCATGAAATAACAGATTCCATCAGCCTTGGTCTCTAATTGTTTCTCCATGCCTCTTATGGATTCTACCTTAGATTCTTGACTTTCAAGGCCTCATATTGGATAGCCTTGATTTGCACTGGCAGATCAGAGTGGATGGTCATTTGAAATGCACGTACCCGACGAGGTATGGGTGTTTCCTTTCGACTGAGGGCGTCGGCTACCACATTAGCCTTACCTGGATGGTACTTGATGGTATAGTCATAGTCGTTGAGCAATTCTAGCCATTGCCATTGCCGCATATTCAACTCTTTTTGATCATATATGTGCTAGAGGCTCTTGATCTGTATAGATCGTGCACTTGGTTCCATATAATTAGTGCCTCCAGATCTTCAAGGAAAACACTACAGATCCTAGTTCAAGATCATATGTTGTGTAGTTCTTCTCATGTACCTTAAGTTGTCTAGACGCATAAACTATGACATTGTTACGTTGCATCAGTACACATCCCAACCCTGGATGGATGCATAATAATAAAAAATGAAGTCATCAGTTCCTTTTGGTAAAGCTGGGATCGGTGCACTGTAGAGTTTGTCTTTAAGCACCTAAAACACTGATTCGTCTTTGCTGCCCCATTTGTAGATGGTTCCCTTGTGGATTAGGGAAGTCATAGGTTGTGCTAACTTTGAGATCCCTCGATAAATCTTCTGTAATAGCCTGCCAAACCAAGGAATTGTCGCACCTCATTAGGCGTTTTTTGTGCTGGCCAATCCTTGATTGCTTCAATCTTTGAAGGATCTACATGTATACCCTTTTTATTCACCACATGCCTTTACTTCCCGCATCCAAAAGTCGCATTTTCAAAACTTTGTATACAGTTGTTTATTCTTCAATAAATCCAGAATGATCCTCAAATGTTTCTCATGATCTTCCTTATACTTAGAGTAGATTATTATGTCATCAATGAATACAATAACAAACTTATCCAAATAAGGCTTACAAACACAATTCATGAGGTCCATGTCAGGACATTGGTCAGTCCATAAGGCATTACTGCGAACTCATAGTGCCCATAACGTGTACAGAATGCCGTCTTCGAGATGTCTTCCTCCCAAACCCTTAACAGATGATAACCTGACCTCTGATCAATCTTGGAATAGCATCTTGATTTTTACAATTGGTCAAATAGGTCATCAATATGCATGAGTGGATATCTATTCTTGATCATCACCTTGTTCAGCTCCTGATAATCAATACACATTCTGAAGCTTCCATCCTTCTTTTTCACAAAAAGCACCGGAGTTCCTCGGGGTGAAGTGCTACAACGTATAAATCCCTTGTCTAGTAATTCCTACAATTGCTTAGACAACTCTTGTAGTTTGTTCGATGCTAAACGGTATTACGCCTGAGCGATCGAAGCTTTTCCTCTAACAATCGGAAAAGCACAGGAAAATCTCTAACAATCAGAATGTGGGGAAGGCCAAGCAAGTTCTTGGGAAATACCTCAGGAAAATCTCTAATAATCGGAATGTCTTCTGTCGCTTCTACTTAGTAGTCTTTTTAGTAACTAGGGCTAATATATCTAAGTGCCCTTTCCTCTAACACTTTTAAGCCTTCATTTATGAGATGATGTCGACCACAACACCACTATTGTCGCCTTCCACAGTGAGTATCTCTCCATCAGGCAAAGGTAGTCAGATGAGTTTCTCGCGACAAATGATTTCGGCTTAGTTCCTAGACAACCAATCCATGCCAATAATGACATCAAAGCTACCGAGTGTGATAGATAGAAGATCAATATCGAAATCATGCCCAAACAGACTTATCTTACACCCTTGGTATATATGAGAAGACTCTATGATCTTATCTTCAGCTATTTCTATTGTATAATTTATGTCTAAGGTTGTGGAGTTAACATCTAGTAATCGACTGAACTTATGCGATATGAAACTCTTATCAACACCAGAATCAAATAGCATAGATGCAAAACAACCATTGACAAGAAAAGTTACTAGTTACAGTAGAAGGATCATTACAAGCCTCACCTGAACCAATGATGAAAGCTATCCCTTAGTACCACCATTACTATTGCCATTGTGGTTATCAACATCATTTCCACCGCCATTGTTTTTCTTCAGTTTTGGGCAATTCCTCTTGATGCACCTAGTCTGACCGCACTCATAACAACCTCTTTGTTCATTCTGCTGGGCTGGATGTTTAGCTGTAATATTCACTTGGCAATCTTTAGCAGCGTGGCCAAACTTGCCACACCTTTACACATGTTTTTGTTGCAGGTCAATTGTGGTGGTAATTACATTTGTTACACTTAGGTAACGTTCTGGAGTAGCCACCACCATGCTATGATAAAAAGGATGATTGATTGGATGAATAAGAGTTGTCAAACTTTCATGATTGTTGTGGATGTTGTTGAGAATGGTTCTGCTTGTTGTTGGATCTAGATTCCTGTTTCCTCTTATTGTTACTATGAAAGGTGGTTAATGAAGAATGACGTGGGGGTAGTTTACCCTGTGCAACCTCTAGGTCTGTTAGCCTGTGGGCCAACCTAACCGCCTCCTGGATGGTGTTTGGTCTGGAAGCGGAGACCATGCCTTGAATCTTGTGTGACAGTCCATGAAGATACCTCTCAATTCTCAAAGAAGGAGGGTAACCATGTTGGGGCATAAAGTAGTAAGTTCATGAGATTGAGTAGTGTATGCCTTAATCTTGGAACCCGTAAAATTAAGGTTCCAAAATTCAGCCTCCAACTTCTGCACCTCTTCCCAGGGATAGTATTCTTCTTTCATTAGGGTCTTGAAATCCTCCAAGTTTGTCTGATTGGTAGTTTGGACACCCAACATCTAGACTTGAGTGTTCCACCAAGACAATACAGCACCGTCTAGATTGTTAGTGGCATACTTAACCCGATTCACAGGCAGTTGAATATTTCAAACACTAACTCAAGTTTTTCGAACCATCATAGGAGCCCTACTACTCCTTCCACCCTAGTGAACAGATTGGGTTTACAGTCCATGAAGGACTTGAAGATGCAGACTCCTTATCTGGCAACGAATTTAGATTAGAACTTTAGAATTTTAAATAGGTGTTATAACTTAACTATACTGATGAAACGTTAATGCCATGAACAAATTTGGTATTTCTTACCGATCGGAGTGGCCTGAGGGTTGGGGTTCTAATTTGCAAGGGCATCAGCCATGTGCTGATTGATGATAACTTCCAACTTGGCTGGGGTCATGTTGATGGTGCCACGACCACGTCTGCATCCTTTGCCACATCCAAACATTCTTAACAATCATAACATACAAACATAAGTAATACGCAACATATGTACTTCATTTAAGTACAATTAATTAAAAGAATTTAGCACACACACAACTAATAAGTTCAAATAATAATTTCTAATCAAATAAATTGGAAGTACATATACAATTAATCAAATCAAAATATTAAAATCCAAAAACATCAGTCGGATGGGAAACAACCCTTCCTATCCAGGTGTGAAAAAGAATGAAAGTCTAAGAACGAAAGAAATAGAAAAGCTAGAGAATCAATATGAATCAACGAATCCCGTACTATCCTCTAGCTCGGGTGCAGGATCATCCGCAATCTAAAGTGCAACTAGTTGTGACTCCAGTCCAGTCAATCGATCATCAGTTCCTACACTATGAAGCTTCTGCTCGACCATGCAGTCTGTGAGTGCAATCACGTTACCCCTCAAGCTATGATGCCCATTAATTGACATTGAGAGTCGCTCCTGGAGTGTCTCTACCTGCAAGCGTAGCTGACACACCTCGTTTTGTAAGGTGGCATTCTTATTCGTGTGCACTCTGATGCGGTGTTGCTGAGTATCTAGTGAAGGAACAAAAGTCGTAACAGTTTTCTCGAGAGGAATACCAAGTGATGGAAGAATTGGTTTCATAGAAGCAGTCATTGATGTAGTCCTGGATCTAGTAGTAGGTGGGGATGGAACACGCTTCCTATAAACAATACGATATACGTAATCAGAATAGTAACTCCAGTCATGTGGAGCACCGCACGAAGGTATCGCAAAAGGGTGATCCCAGTCTATCTCCCTAGAAAGGGTAAGGGAGTCGAGGACAGTCAAACCCTCTACCAGGTACAGGAGGAGTAGGAGACTTAGAACATGTAGGTCTCTTACCTAGAGCTCATGAAGAAGATGCCATCCTTGTAGTAAATCCCCATAGGAATAAGCCCAAGCAAATACACAGTAGCAAGTATAACTTAATAATCTATGTGTGTGTAACTAAGGCATTAGGCTATAGTCTAAAAGCAATGCAAATAAAAAGCAAATTTATTTTATTTCGCTATAACCATGTGCTCTTATACGAATCTATCACACCTTCAATTTCCACTAATGGTAATACCGTCAGGCGCATGACATACCAGGATCTCAACCATTAGTTACACCAAACGACACAATATTTATAAAACATAATTGCTCATTTAAATTAAAGTTACCAAAATCAGAATTAAATACGAATAGATGAAAGAAGTTATGGAAGCGTTATAATTTAATGCCGCAATCACGCGTAATACCAAATAAATATATTATGTAGAAAAAATGCAAATGTTCTCAGTTGACCCAAAAAATAAAGAATGATATGATGCAATGGTCCTAGCCGTGTGATCGAGCAATAATAATTCAAGGTTTAATTGATCTAATTATGTGATTTTACATCGTTATTGGTGTGGAACGGAGTTACTTTGAGTTTGTTTTGATGTACAAGAAATCAGAGCTAAAGGATGCATATTCGTAAAGAAAAGAGCCATATAAGGAAGTACAAGGGGTGAAAGTGCAAATAAAAGAAACTATAAAAATGGCCCACAAACCCTAAACCAGTGTATGATATGCCGGGTAAGGGCATATCGTACGCTGGCGGGCCTATTGGTCGGTGTACAATTGGGTGTATGGAGAAAATTACAGAGGGTTGGCGTCCGATTGGGCATATGATAGGCCGCCCTAGGCGTATGATACGCCGCCCTAGGCGTATCATACGTCGGTGCCCTAACAAACCCCTATTTTCATGGAATTTTAAGATATTTAAAGTTCAATAACTCTAATTCAAAACCCAACTTTTTCCAGATGAATTCAAGGATTTTGAAGGTATATTTTGAGTATTCCAAGCTTCCCAATTCATCACAAAAATTATCATTGATCATCATCAAGCAAAGATCGAAGATTTATATTAATGGCGATAATGTGTGGCTAAGTTAGTGTGATTGCTTTTAGGTGGAGAGTTCTTATCAAGTGAGATGGTTAGTTGTACTTAGGGTTTTCATATTAAACACTTTGTGATTGAATGTATTAGAGGATTTGATTGATTTAAACTATTTGTTTATAAACAAAGTTGTTTGCTTTATCATTAGTTTTCGGTTTACTTGCATAGTTAGCTCATTGAGAAAAGTAGATAACGTGATATAAATGAATTGATGACATTGTGAATGAATGAGTCTTAAAAGGTTGTTCCTTGGTCATCACTTCGATCAAAAACCACTATCTTGAGTCATGTTATGAAATCCTGAAATATATCTAACGAATAATTGAAGTTATAAAACTTGAAACCCGGAAGTGATTGTTTTTCGTTATTTGATTAAGTTCGTTATAAAGTTTGTTTCTTTATGCAATCGTGTTCATTAATCCATTCCAAGTTTTAGTTTTTAATTATAAAGTTTAAGTCTTTTAGTTAATCGTGTCCCGTTTATTAAACACTTTCCACATATTCCCTGTGTAGATGATCTTACTTACCCTTACGCAATAAAGGTCACTAAGACCAATAATTTAACTTGTTTTTGATCGAGTCTAGACAACCAAATCAAAATGATACCGTTGTCGGGGAAATAGTGCACTTAGTGTTTAATTGTTTTTATTTGCGGTTCCTATAAATTATAAATTATAAAAAAGATTGTTTTTCTAGTTTATTTTTAATTTGTTTTCTTGTTCAGTATTACGCGATGTGTTTTTGTGTTTTGTTGTTTGCAGGTATCTATTCCATTTATGCATACAAGATTTTCAGGAATTACTTCGCCATTACAGTTTGATCAAGAAATCGAGAAAACTGCAAGAGGGAATCATGTGTTTCACGAATAATCAACTTCAAGGATTTCTCACAATCGGGGTCAAACAAGATCAGAAGAGGGTACATCATCTTCCACAACTCATAGGATTTTAGGCCGACTCTCTAGAACACTAGAAAGTAATCAAACAAGAGGAATGAATAGTCCAGGAAACCAAGGAGAGCCACAACCCAACAACCTATTAGAGACGTCCCATTCCTTGTGTTTCCTCTACCTGATAATCTTCCACCTCAACCACAATCCGTGTATCCTCAACCCCAGGGGCCGGTCCTTATGAATCAATGGGGTGCAACACCGAAGTCCTCCCATATTTTTCCAACTAGCACCTAATGCTTGGATCCGTTATCCAGGTCTCCAGCAGGACGGGGAAGGGACTCATCGTAGCAATACAGTCTGGTTTTCAGTCGAAGGTAGTCATCATACTAATCATGTAGAAGATTGGATTGAAGTTCAAGTTAACATAGATGGACCAAATCAACATGACCTTGAAGATTATGGAAACCAACCAGGATATCAACACCGTTATCAGGGTGGCTATGCTCAACCACCCATTCACAACAACATTGGCGGTCAACCATTTAATGGAATACCTGCCAATTTGGGAGTACAACATCTTGCACCAACACATGGTGTAGATAGTCTCTTCCGACCCGCCATTGCTATCAATTCATCTCTTATTTTCCACTAACACAAAAAGGGAGAGCTTTTGATGTCAGAGCTCAATTATTAGGCATTCTTTCTCACTTTGATGGAATGGCAACTGAAGAACCATACTTGCACATATCTGAATTCGAAGCATCTTGCAACACTATTGGTGGTCAAGGATTTTCACCGGAGGAAGTTAAGTTGGTATTATTTTAGTTTACACTTAAGGATAAAGCAAAACAATGGATCTTATCTTTGCCCTCTACAAGCATCTACAATTGGGTTCAAATGCAGCAGATATTCTTGGATGAATATTATACATCTCAAAGAACAAGTGATGCAAGGCGAGCAATTCGAGTTTTTACACAATAATCAGGGGAACAATTTCATGAAGCTTTTCATTGGTTCAAAGAAATATTGAGAACTTGTCCACATCATGGAATAGTTAAATGGGAACTAATATCAACATTCTATGATGGCCTATCACCAAAAGATGCAAGGGATGTAAACTCTACAAGTGCAGGTACATTCACCTTGAACCATAAAGATGATGATTGGGATATTCTTGAAAGGATGAGTGTTTTCTCCAAGAAGCATGCACAATCAAGTAGAAGGTCAAGAGGAGCAAATGTAAAGATGGTGAATGATCAAGTTGCTATGGATAGAATTGCAGTTTGAAACGAGAAATTGCAAGCCTCAATGTCGAGAAAAGTGGCGTGGCACACATATCCAATGACTATGATGTGTGCGATATGTGTAATGACATTGGTCACACATCGATGACTTGCAATTTGAATGTGGGGAAAAGTGAAGATATAAATCAAGTTCAAGGCCAAGGAGAAAGGAAGACATATGACATGAACTCTAACATATATCAACTTGGTCTTAGAAATCATACTAATCTTATATATGGCAATTCCTCCTTTACAAGTACAAGCTCAAGGAAATAATCAGTACAAGGCCAACAACAAAATTACAATCAGGGCGGCTATCAAAAGAATAATTACAATCAAGGGAATTACCAACAAGGAGGTTCTTATCAACAAAGGAACCAACAAGGATCTTCAACTCACAACGGTAATGATAATGCGATCTTAAAAGTAATTCAAAATTTAGTGAAAGATATGAACGAGTTCAAGCAATTCAAAGAAGTACAAGAGAAGTCTGATGAAGCTATTACTAAGTAATTGGGACAACTTGCGGAACAATTGTCTAGATGAGAAATGGGGAAGTTTCCAAGTGACATAATAAATAATCCTCAACATCATGCTTTGAGCTCAAAAAGTTCTCATGTTAGCTAGCTAAGTATCTTGAGGAGCGGTAAGGCTTATGACAATAAAGTCGTAACCACCACCACCATTTAAAGAGGGAGTGGTGGTCGACCTTGGCGAAATTGGGGAAGGTGATAGTGATGTGGAACTTGAAACACCAAACATAACCAAAGAGGTAACTTTTTAGGAATCAAATAAGGAAAAAGCAAAATCAGATACAGTTGTATCACACGGAGTAAGGATGGAGAACAATTCCATTCCTTACCCTGTTGCTTTAGAAGAATCTACCAAACCAATTCCTAAAAAACGAGGGCCTCAACAAGATGAGATTTGGGAAATTTTTAAACAAGTTAAAATTAATCTTCTATGGATGCAATTAAGCAAGTCCCGACGTATGCCAAATATTTAAAGGATTTATGTACACAAAAAAAGACAACAAAAATTACCAAAATAACTTGATTTTACTAATAATGTTAACTCTGTGTTATCGGGTATACTTCCACCTAAACCTCAAGATCCAAGAGCACCTTTAATTTTTATTCAAGTTGGTGACTTTAAGATTAATAAGGCACTCCTTGATCTTGAAGCGAGTGTTAGTATTTTACCCGGAAGTTTATATGACCAGTATGAGTTTGGACCATTGCAAAAAGCTGACACGACCATTGTGTTGGCTGATTTATCACTTAAACTTCCATATGGAATAGTAACTGATGTGATAGTAAAGATGGAAGATTTTTATTATCCTGTGTACTTTCTTGTGTTTGACTATGTAAATCTTACAAATGATAAGCAACCTAATGTTATTTTAGGGAGACCATTCCTCAAAATAGCCCAATGCTTGATCAATTGTATGACTAGCATAGTCGACATGGCTAATCGATGGTTTAGATTAAATATGTTTTCATCTGTTTCAAAACCATATTCAATGATGAATGTTTCATGATAGACATAATTGATGAGGGCCATACTCATGAAAATAAGAATAACACTATTGAGTTGTGTGTTTTATGTGATAGGGAAGAGGCATAATTAGTGAGTGAATTGGAAGCACAAGAACAGGAATGGGAAGTGAAGGCAACACAAGAAGGAAAACCAACTTGGACACACCAATTTGAGACCCTACCAAAACATATCGATACTCATTTAAAACCTTCTTTAACCACCATAAGTGGAATTAAAAGAATTGCCTAAACATTTGAAGTATGCTTTTGTAGGTGATAAAAAGACTCTACCAGTGACATTGCATCCAACCTAATAAAGGATCAAGAGAAGGCTTTAATGGAGGTATTAACTACTTACAAAGCAGCCATCGGGTGGACCATTGCAGATTTGAAAGGAATAAGTCCATCAATTGTGATGCACAAAATCATCACAGAGGATGGAGCCAAACCATCACGTGATACACAAAGGAGATTGAACCCTAACATGAGA
Source organism: Flaveria bidentis (assembly GCA_018326385.1). Taxonomy (NCBI): domain Eukaryota; kingdom Viridiplantae; phylum Streptophyta; class Magnoliopsida; order Asterales; family Asteraceae; genus Flaveria; species Flaveria bidentis. The sequence goes on along the minus strand of BJCM01210127.1, from coordinate 20,640 downwards.
GAAATTATTAAGAAAGAAGTTCTAAAGTGGCTTGATGTAGTAAATATTTACCCAATCTTAGATAGCACATGGGTAAGTCCAACACAAACAGCTCCAAAGAAGGCGAGTATTCAGGTTGTGAAGGATGACAAAGGTAATGAAGTAGCCACTCGACTGATAATTGGGTGGCATATTTGCATTGATTATAGAAAACTAAATGCAGCAACTTCTAAGGATCATTTCCCTTATTGATTAGATAATAGAAAAGCTTGCAGGTCAGAAATTTTACTATTTTCTAGATGGATATTCTGGTTATAACCAAATTGCTATTCATCCTGATGATCAACAAAAGACCACGTTTACATGCCCATACGGAACCTTCGCGTTCAGGAGAATGCCATTTGGATTATGTAACGCCCTAGCAACCATTCAAAGGTGCATGATGAGTATCTTTTAAGATATGGTTGGGGAATCTTTGGAAATCTTCATGGATGACTTTTCTATATTCGACACGTCCTTCGATTCATGTTTAACTCAATTAACAAAGGTATTAAAAAGGTGTTTTGAAACCAATTTGGTTCTAAGTTGGGAAAAAGTCACTTTATGGTTCAAGAAGGAATTGTTTTAGGTCACGTGATCTCTAGTAGGGGAATTGAGGTTGATCATGCCAAAATTCAAGTAATTTCGACTCTACCACCCCCTACTAGCGTAAAAGGTATACGTTCATTCTTACATGCAGGGTTTTATCGAAGGTTTGTAAGGAACTTTAATGTTATTACAAAACCCTTATGCAATCTCCTTTTAAAAGATGTTCCTTTTGTATTTGATGATGAATGTGTTCAAGCTTTCAACATGTTAAAACAAAAATTAATTGAAGCCCCAATCTTTCAATCACCATATTGGGCTTTACCTTTTAAAATTATGTGTGATGCAAGTGATTAAGTGGTGAGAACAGTCTTGGGACAATGGGTGGATAAGAAACCCATGGCTATATATTACGCAAAACTCTTTCCGGTGCACAGTTAAATTATACAACTACAGAAAAAGAATTACTTGTGGTAGTATATGCGTTAGACAAATTTAGATCGTACATTTTAGGCAATAAAGTCATTATCTATTCTGATCATAGTGCGGTATAATAGTTGATGGATAATTTAGATGCTAAACCAAGGTTAATTAGGTGGATTTTGTTATTACAAGAATTTAATTTGGAGATTTTTGACAAGAAAGGAAGTGACAATGTAGTAGCTAATCATTTGTCATGCGTCATACACCAAAACAATGTTCAGAATGAAGAAATTAAAGAAGCATTTCCAGATGAACAGTTATTATTAGTTTCCACCACTTAATGGTATGCTAACTTTGCTAACTATTTGGCTGCAGTTACACTTCCAGACCATTGGACAAAGAAGAAAAAGCAACAATTCCTATCCTAAGCAAAGCATTACATATGGGATGAACCAAAATTGTTTAAAGTGGGGGTAGATCAGATTATCAGAAGATGCATACCCGATAATGAGATCCAATAGGTTTTAGGACATTGGCATGCATCTGCATATGGTGGTCACTTCAATGGCCAGAAAACTGCGCATAAAATATTATCATGTGGGCTTTATTGGCCCACACTCTTTAAAGATTCATTTGAAATCATGAGCAATGCTTAAATTGTCAAAAGATGGGCAGTGTTTCCAAACAGAATGAGATGCCCATGCAACCGATTCTTGTAGTTTATATTTTTGATGTTTGAGAAATCGATTTCATGGGACCTTTTCCTAATTCATATGGTAATCTGTATATTTTGGTGGAAGTTGATTATGTGCCCAAATGGGTCAAGGCCATCGCCACCAAAACCAATGATCATATTGTTGTTTGCAAATTTGTTCAAGCAAATATATTCTCACGATTTGGAATCCCTCGTGTGATCATTAGTGATGGGGGATCTCATTTCAAAAACTTTAAATTCAGAAAATTGCATAAATATATGGAGTTGATCATTCGATAGCCACACCATATCACCCTCAAACAAGTGGCTAGGTAGAGGTGTCTAATAGGCAAATTAAGGAAATTTTGTAGAAAACCATGCGAGCCGACTAAATTCATATGGTAAGGACTGGTCTACTAAATTAGATGATGCCTTATGTTCGTATCGCATGGCTTATAAAACCCCTATTGGCACTACACCTTATTGCTTGGTTTATGGTAAAGGATGTCACTTACCGGTGGAATTAGCTCAAAGAGCTTTATGGGCGGTTAAGAATGTTAACATGGATTATGATGTTATAGGTAAAACAGGGAAGCTTAACATTTGCAAGTTGGAAGAACTGCGAGATGAAGCATATGAGTGTGCTTTTGTTTACAAGGAAAAAACAAAGGCAGTTCATGATGCAAAGTTGAGGCAAAAAACCTTCAAGGAATGCCGAAAAGCGTGGTTATATAATTCATGGTTAAAGCTCTTTCCCGGGAAACTCAAAAGCAAATGGATAGGTCCGTATCTCATTACACGGATCGGGAATTATGGGGATATTGAGATTAAGGATTTCAAGGATCATATACGCCAAGTGGTGAATGGTCCATCTCACATATCTAAAAGCTTTTTACTAAGCACCTTGCCAACTTTGTCGTCCACATAACTGTCCAAGGTAATTTGTCTAGCTGAAGACATTAAACTTAGCGCTAACGGGAGGCAACCTGAGAACTTTGTGGGTGTGTTCACTACAAACCCTCATGAGACTATAACTCGTCCACTCGGGTCTACCAAGGGGTTTAAAGGCTTCTTGCATAGACAAAATTCAACCGTGATTCCTACGAAAGTGAGTTAGTTTCCTACTTTTCGTTTTCCCTTATTATTATTTTTTGTTAGTTATGCTAATCATCCTTTTAGCCATCTCCCGAACGTGAACATATGCTAACCTCTACTCGATGGTTTTTCTTCAAGTGTGAGGATGGCTAGCTCAAAGGTCAGCTAAACACTTAGACCTAATCTCTTCAGTGGAGGATGATAAAGAAGCCGAGGATATAGAAAAAGAGGAAGATGAGGGTTACACCAAGCAAGGGGAGTGTTCAGAGCATACACCTATTCCTATTCGAAGGCTATCTAAAGCACCAACAGTTGAAGCAAGAATGAGGAGCACGAGGCCACCAGAGTATGGGCAATGGTCAGTAATCACTCGCTATTAGTGTGACATGACCAATAGGGAGTCAATATTTGCGAGTGATAGGCATGAGGAAGCAATAGCATTATAGAGGAAGTAATGGAAAGACAAAATCTATATGCAAGAAATCAGGAGTACCAACATCAGTTGTTTCTCAACCAAAGGTACGATGATCTAACTCAACAAAGACACTATCACGATTTCAATACAGGACGGGAGTATGTGCCATATCTGAGAGAAACAGATTGGAGCCAAATAGGAGTCTATGATGGTCGAGTAGTTTTCTCGTATCTGGCTTCACAACCATCATAGTGGGTTCCATTACAGCCACAGGAACTACCAGCAGAAGGACCCACAGATCCATACAACTTCCTACAGATGCAAAGTTTGATGACCAAATGGTTTGGGCCACCACTGCCACCACCACAGGTTGATGATCCTTATGACGACCCCAACAGGAACCATCGTGGCACTCGCTGATCGAGTGTTGCACACTGATCAGGTCCATGTGCTTTATACCCGCTATCTATGAACAATATTGTTTGTGTGTGATTGAGATAACATACGAAATAACTGTAATAATTGTTTGACTAATGAATAGGGGAAGGACTTGGTTTGGGAACTTTGAATGATAAGGGAATGAACGTGTACTTATGGTATTTCATGTCATGGTATTAGCCACCATATATTGAGGATAATGTATCTCAAATGTGGGGATAAGGGGACACACTGGAAGAATTGAATTGAAACAAAACTTTGAAAATTTTGAAAAAAAAAACATATGGAAAATCACCTCTTAAGTAAACTTAAGTATACATGAAACTCAAAAGTTTGCATACATGGTTAATTGTTATTGTTTGTGCACTTATGGATCCCTGTGCATGTTTTTTTTGAAGATTGAGTAATGCACCCTAATCATGAATTTTCATAAAAGTAAGTGAAAGTATTAGATGGTGTAACAAACTGATTGTAAAAGACATACATGCTACACATTTTATTACCTCTTTCCACCATTTCCGTGAGTGTTGAGCCTAATTGAGAAACTCATAGTATACTAAGAGTTATTCTATTTCTTTGCATAAAAAGGGAACCCATGGTGTGCATTCGAGTTAGAATTCGTGTAATTGATACATATCAAGATCATAGACCAATGTGTGCATAAATATGATAGAGGAATTAGGATTAAGCCATTTGTGTAAACCCTTCTTTTCAATTAAATACAAAATATCCCAATAGATACTATGTTGAGCCCCAACTTGTCGTTTCAAGCCAAAGCAATAAACCTACAAGCCTTAAATTTTTTTCTAGAACCTTAGGGGGTGAATCCAATCCGCAAACTAGAAGAGTCACATCAATAGTAGTCCAATAGTAGTTAAGTTCTTTACTTTACCAAAAAAACACACAAAAGCTAAATATGAGGTCAAAATGACCAAAATATGTAGCAACAAAAATAGTGTGAGAAGTTGTTACAAATAGTGCAAATAGAAGAGTTACGTTGACAAATAAGACGTCTATTATGTTTAAATTGGATTTAATTCTCCTTTAGCCACTCTAAAATCACTTCCAATCCCACCTTAACCCAAGCCTAACGTTACCACCCAAGAAAGACCTCTTTATTTTTGTATCATATTGTGTCAATTGATGGCAATTTGATTAATATACGAGTTTGTGATTAGAATGTGCATTCATGGTTTGACAGTTCCATAAACACCAGTATATCATTACTAGTCCACAAAATAAACAAAGAGTAGTGTTTATTGTGAGGAATGTAAAAGCATGAATGTTTGAAGCAAAAGGTGAGTATATGCCAACCAAAGATTTCAAAATCAAATAGTATTGAATGATTAGGTTATGAACATTACATCATGAAGTAAAAAACTAAGCATGTATTGGGATCTTATTTGTCCAAGGTAGTGATAATATGGCATGCGTGTTTAATTAAGAAGAAGTGTGCAAGTAAGTTTGTTTGAGGACAAACAAAAGGTTAAGTGTGGGGAAGTGATGAGTGATAATAATTCAAGGTTTAATTGATCTAGTTATGTGATTTTACATCGTTATTAGTATGGAACAAAGTTATTTTGAGTTTGTTTTGATGTACATGGAATCGGAGCTAAAGGTTGCATATTTGGGAAGAAAAGAAGCTATATAAGGAAGTACATGGGGGTGAAAGTGAAAATAAAAGCAACTATATGATACGCCGGGTAGAGGCGTATCATACGCAGGCTGGCGTATTGGTCGGCATACGATTGGGCGTATTTGGGAAAAATTCAAGAGGGTCAGCGTATGATTGGGCGTAAGATATGTCGCCCTGCGCGTATCATACGCCGATGCCCTAACAAACCCCTATTTTCATGGAATTTTAAAATATTTAAAGATCAACAACTCCAATTCGAAACCCAACATTTTCCAGATGAATTCAAGGACTTTGAAGGTATCTTTTGAGTATTCCAAGCTTCCTAATTCATCACAACAATCATCATTGATCATCATCAAGAAAAGATCGAAGATTCAGTGGTGACAATGCGTGGCTAAGTTAGTGTGATTGCTTTCGGGTGGAGAGTTCTTATCAAGTGAAATGGTTAGTTATAGTTAGGGTTTTCATATTAAACACTTTGTGATTGAATGTATTAGAGGATTTTATTGATTTAAACTATTTGTTTATAAACAAAGTTATTTGCTTTATCATCAGTTTTTGGTTTACTTACATCGTTAGCTCATTGAGAAAAGTAGATAACGTGATATAGATGAATTGATGACATTATGAATGATTGAGTCTTAAAAGATTGTTCCTTAGTCATCACTTTGATCAAAACCACTATCTTGAGTCGTGTTATGAAATCCTAAAATATATCTAACTAATCATTGAACGTATAGAACTTGAAACCCAAAAGTGATTGTTTTTCGTTATTTGATTAAGTTTGTTATAAAGTTTGTTGCTTTATGAAATCATGTTCATTAATCCATTCCAAGTTTCAATTTTTAATTATAAAGTTTGAGTCTTTTAGTTAATTGTGTCCCGTTTATTAAGCACTTTCCACATATTTCTTGTGGAGACGACGTTACTTACCCTTACATAATAAAGGTAGCTAAGACCGTTAATTTAACTTGTTTTTGATTGAGTCTCGATAACCAGATCACCGCGCTCACTTAAGACCCTAAAAGAAACATGCTAATCTATCAACACAAGGTTGGTAAGTTCACAGGTTTTGATAAACAGAACATAATAGTATATTGATATAGTAAAAAAGTAATATCAGTAGATAGCTAGTCTACTAAACAAGTTACTAAGTGTATGAAGTTCACAACCAAAGCTGAAAATGTAAAGGAAGGCCTCAGCTATGAACACCAGGTTATAGCAATAGAAATTAGGTCAATTAAACACCCGATTGACGTACCATTATGCTAGCACGACTGACCCGGGTGGGGTTTGTCAAACCTAGCAGATCTACTCAGAATTACCTCGCAATAATACGTACATTAAGGGTCCGAGTATTAGGACTTAAGTATGGTGTAACTCTAGTAAACAAGTAACAGTACAATAATACTAATCAAATGAAAATACATTCAAAACACACGTTTCTTTCACCCTGAAGAAAGAAAGTAAAATGGGGTTGAGAACTCACCTTTAATACACAACAACACATAAATTTAAGCACAAAATATTGATTATGATTAACCTGAATTTCAAATAATATTTAGTTAAACTAAATAATAATAATAATGGAATCAACTATTACTATAATTTGTATGGTCTCGCGGTTGCGGCTCGGTTACAATGCAGACAGTTAACTTATTTTTTCATTCACATGCAAGCACGCTCAAACACGTATTTATATTTAAAACCATCTGTTTAATAGCACACAAAAAATAACAAAAATGTATATATTTATGTTGAAGGAACACGTACACAAAGATAACTGCACATCAACAACACAAAACACCCACCATAGCCCTCATGCATGCCATGGCCACCAGATGGACTACACCTACCAACATGGACAAACATTCAACATACATACCATGTACCACCTCATGATGGAACCCACCCAACCTAATCATACACACATTGCCTTACACACACATGACAAAACACACTAGACTAAATCAACAATTTACCTACCCTGTCCATACCATAACCACACATATACATGGAGTGCATACACATATATACCAATACACATGAAGTATGTCCATGAAAATCTACGAACTCAAAGTCATCATCAACACACACAAAATAAAAACCCACACCACACAAACTCACATAGAACACACACACTCTCATCACATGCAAAACACACACACATCACATAACACACACCCACATGCATAAACACCCCCACAGTACGGATCTGATATATAAGGCACCAGACATACAATCAACGTTCATAATAGAAACCTATCATCTAGTATATGCAAAAAAAGAACATGAAATCGATCATATACAACATGGACATACAATAAGCTTAAGCAACAGAATACAAAATCACCGCACACACACAATCGAACGAACGTAAACACGCACACAACAGGATCACATATGCATTGTAACACCCGGTTATTTTTTTAGTCAAAGAAAGAAGAATAAAATGAAGAAAAAGAAAGAAAATATATTTTACCCAAGTTAAGGGGTAAAAAGTATCAAAAATGATAAAAGGTTTGAAAAGTGGGTGTAAAGTGGGCATGGCCGCCCACTCTCTTCTTACAACCCCCAAATAATCAGATTTTTAGAAAGAGAAAGTGCAAATTCGGGTTCTTTAAAGAACAAGAGCTGAAAATTTGAATTCGCGGTAAGAATTCATGATTTTTAGGAGTTCTTAACTAGTTATGTCCTCGGGTTTATGCTCATATGTGTTGTGTGTGTTTGGTTGTATGTTTTTAGTGGGTTTCTAGGCGGTTGAACTCAATTGCAAAAGAGTTTGGAAGAAGCCATACTCAAAAGCTGCAAATGTGAGTTCTAGAATCCCTCTTTTATATGTTTTAACTGATTTCGATGCTGGAAATGCATGAATGTATGTTTTTTTTATAAAACTGGGTATTATGCCCATACGTTTGAATGTGTGTATGATGATGTTATGGTATGATTCTGGATTGTGTTCATGATTTGTTGATGTTATGGTTGTGTTTCTAAGGCTTAGAATGTAAGAGTTAAGCTTAGAACATGACAGATGAGATTTGGGGACTGAATCTGATGAATAGTGTGCCCTAGGCTGCTCTTGCGCCCAAACAGTAGTTCATACGCCTAAGTTTAGAAAAATCGCTTAAGTATTGGCAAATACGGATGAGAGTCAATGCGGATGAAAGTCAACGCGGATGAAAATCAATGCGGATGAAAGTCAATGCGGATGGAAAGTTAATGCGGATGAGCATTAACTAAGTATGGGAAATGCGGATGAACATTGACTAAGTAAGGCAAATGCGGATGTACATTGACTAAGTATGGGAAATGCGGATGAGTATTGACTAAGTATGGGAAATGGGGATGAGTATTGGAGGAAATATGGATGAGTAAAGTCAATGCATATGAACTAAGGCAAATGCGGATGAACAAAGGCATATGCGGATGAACAAAGGCAAATGCAGATGAACAAAGGCAAATGCGGATGAACAAAGACAAATGCGGATGAACACTTAGAATATTTCTAACTTCTTGGGAAAAAGTGTAATTTAGGCTTTGACTTGAGAGGTTCCCGGGGGCTATTTAAGTTGACTTTTTTGAGGTCATAGATGTTATGATGGGCATGTTATGATGTATGATTGATGTTTATGCATGATGGTATGTATGATGTATGTTATGTATGTATGATGCCCTGTATGATGATGCTGACTGTTTATGTATATGTTCCTTGTTGTATGATTATTTTCCCATGGCTTTACGTTGAATGTTAATTAATGAAATGAAAGTATTATGTAACGTAAAGCGGAAGATAATAAAAAGAGGAAAGAAATGAAAGAATGCATGCATTAATGAATGAACGAATGGAAGAAAGGCTTGCAAGCAAATGTATGGAGGTTCACACTCAATGAGGAGTGTTAGCTCAACCGTGTATGGGTTAGCTACCCCATGAGAATGCACACTGGGGCTTAATCCTTGTGATTAAGCAAATGTATGGAGGTTCACACCCATTGAGGGGTTGTCAGCTCAACTATGTGGGGGTTAAATACCCCATGAGGATGCACACAGGGGTTCAATCTGTGTGATTGACCATATGTATGGGGTCTTTGTTGCTTGACCCTAGATAAATTACTTGGTGCTCTAGAGGGGGGTTAAGCACATGACAGGACCTAGATGGAAATGAAAGATAATAAATGTACGAAACGAACGATGATGAAGATAATAATGATATTATCTATGTGTACGTACGATGTGTGATCATATTCTGAAACTGGTATGATTTGAAAGAAATTAAAAAACGATTTTAAATGAAAGATAAAGTATGTTTTATTTTATAACTAGAACTCACTCAGCAACGCTGACTTTTTATGCATTTTTTTAGTTGGCAGGTGAGCATTGCTGAGGATGGCGCGGGGCAGCTACTTGGCATTTTGAATGGCATTCTTTTGTAATGTTTTTGCATTATAATGCGAACAAAGGAAATTGTGTAACGAATGTTGTATTATTTTGCAAAAGCATTTATAATGAAAATGTTGTTTTTTTATGTTTCCGCTGCAACGTTTATTTCAAGTTAATATAATTATATGTTTTATGAGTAATGTTTGGCCAGTTGTAAGCGTCCCGGGAACGGGGCCTTACATGCATATACATGCATACGAGAAGACGAAACCCATTCTCGTGAACTATCAACTGAGACAGAACCAAAACCATGACAAAACAAAATGAATAATTAGCAATGAGATGAAAGGCCTACCGAATAAGAATTACTGGAGGTGCCGATGGAGGTTTTCGATCACGAGTAGTCTACTGAATGAGCCTTGTGTGTGCGAGGGGAGAGGGTCGACGACAGAAGGGTTCTCGGCGATTAGGTTTCGGGTAAATGTCGAGTGAATGAAGGGGGAAACCGTGGGTGGGGGATTATACTAGCATCCAACTTTGTTAATTTGCATTTTAGGTCCTTCAATTATGAATAAGTTTAATATTAGTTAACTTTATATTTTTAGTTACTTTTTTGTAACTTAAAGTTAATTAATAAGAATAATAATAATCACTTTCATTTAATAACAAATTTTAATAATTATAAAAAATAGTAGAGAGGTAACAATGTTAACCTGAAAATTTCGAGTTGTCACATTTAATTATATACTATTTTTGCAGTCTGTAGATGTTAAAAAACAAATAGTGTTTTTCTTGCAGACTGCAGACGTTTGGTCCACCTCTTCTCCTGCAAATGTTTGCAGATGTGGTTCGTAGTCTGCAAATATTTTTTTAGAGAAAAAAACAAATAGCACCTTAGTCTGAATGGACAATCCCATATCCCTAGACGCCTCACCCTTGTCCTCACCCAACCTAACCTAGTTTGGCTACCAAATGCTCTGGCTCAAACCGCTACGCCTTAAACCCCTCTCGACCAACTTCTTCACTAGACCTTTCTTGAAAATCATCAATAGCACAATTAGGCCCATTTGTGAATCTTACTGCTTATGACTAATAGTATATGTACTCAAAAGTATCAGACTATCTAACGGGTAGATCATAGTAAAATTACTAACCCTTCGCTGGATGGTCCATTTATTTGATCTATTTTTATAAGAAATGGTGCTAGCATAAAGATACTTGGATTAAGAAATTTGACCATCAAAACCAACTCACGCAACATTCCCCTAAAAGCATTCATTATATCCTAGACATAATTAAAATTATTACTTCAATATGCAAATTTATTGTTGACAATAATGTATCTACTAAAACCCTTATGGTTTTTTGTGAAGGAACTTGGTTTGGGTCAAAACGTGGAGGAGCAAACTATCTATTTTTTAAGGCCCATGATCGTTTGTCCAAGGAGTTTCACTAAAATAATCATAACTTGGATTAAAAGGCTCTGTTTTTGACATGCGACCAGTCAAAACGCTAGTTGGATAGAGGAGCACGTTTCTAGTAATGCTATATGTGGTCTGGGTTGTCGTTACAGCACAACAAGTGCTTATTTTATGAGTTTTTTAAAACTTTTTGTCATTTCTTGTGTTTGTTAGACTTTGTTTATTGCTAATTTTTTTGGCTCGTTTATGTTTTGAGACCCATTCGACTTTTAGCTTGCTTTTTATATTCATGTAAATATTGGAAGATGATTAGTTTTGAAGTTTATGAATATTCATTTTTTTCCTATCACAAGTGTATGTTAATGTGTGAATTTCCTAATTATCATTATTTTTTATGAATCAAAGATAGTTAGAAGAATTATTTATGGTATTCTTTATGAATCAACAGGTTAAATTGATTATCTTGTTTTTCAGTCAACATTAAAACTCAAGTATGGACGGATTTTATCTCACTACAATAGCTCAAATCATCTCAATCCCATTCACGTAACTTATGTCATCTAAAGATTTATTGCATGACCATTTAAGACATTCGTGCATACCGATTTGATTTTCTAGCTTCAAATAATTTCATTCCATGTAATAAACTTCCTAAAATGATTGTTTGCAAGTCTTGTCAATTATCAAAAAATAAAAGATTATTGTTTCCAACATCATAATCGCTACTACTTTACCATTTGACATTTTGCATCGTGACTTTTGTATGTCCCCTATTATAAGCAAAACTAGCTATAAATATTAAATAGTGTTTGTTGATGACCACACACAATATATATGGGTTTTTCCACTTAAATACAAATAAAAAAAAATCACCAATTTTTTGCATTTTCACAAAAATATACAAACTCAAATTCACAATTTAACTCCTTTCCTGATGCTCATGGACTTTAATTTTGGTTTTCGTGATCCCCATACATCACAAAAATATGGTAAGTACGAAAGCATGATATTCCATCTCAATGAAATCATACTTGTGTTACTTACTCATGCTTCACTCCCCTAACATTTTAGGTTGAGCCATTCCACACAAAGTGTTACCTCCATACTATTCTTCCAACCACATGTTTTCCTTTTTCCAAACCCACATCCACCCATGATTAACTACTTTCTTGATAATGACACTTCTCCATTCTTTCAAACCACCTTACCACATCAAACCTCACATTCCATTTCCCTTAAATCTCTATTTTCCCTAACACAAACACCTTCTTGGCCTCACCTACACCTTCTTTGGTTTTTTAGAATACCGAACACCATCCACTCTCAACCTATTCACAACCAAAATATCACCTCGCCACTACCCCTAGCTCCATATATCACCTACACATACCATGACTACCCATTCCAAGTCTGACATTCATAAGCCCCATGTACCATTGAACTGCCAAACTTTTGTCGCCCCCACCATCTCCCCACTTCCCACATCTCACCTCAATGCCCTTTTCGATTCATGTTGGAATGCAACCATCATCAACAATTTAGGGCCCTAATGGATTATGAGACTTGGGAGCTAGTACCAAGGCTTCCTAAAGCTAATATAATATGATGTATATGGCTTTTAAGCATAATCTTTAATGCAACTATACAATTTAACGCTACAAAGCTCATATTGTTGTTAACATTAGATACAGACAAGTTGGCATTCTAAGCTTGCCCAATGCACCAACTAGATGTCAAGAATTATTTTCTCCATGATTACTTGCCAGAGATAGTTTTCATGTTTCAACCATCGGTGTTTAACTACAAAGATTTTCCCAATCATATGTGCTGGTTAATAAAATCTCTTTACGGTTTAAAAAAGGTGCCCCGGGGTTGGTATGAAAGATTTGAAACATACATTAAAAAGTCTGATTTTCAAAGTACTATTAGTGACACTTCTCTTTTTTCTATACAAAAAGGGTGATCATGCATATTGCCTGCCATCTCTTGTACATGAATGATATTATTTTCACGACATCGACAATTACCCTTCTCCGTAACATAATGAAAATGATATCCATGGAATACATGATAATGGATCTTGGAGAATTACATCATTTTCATGGAATATAAGTTTAAAAGTATTAGTGATATTAGTATGGTTACCAGGTATGTTAGTTTGTGGTAGTTATGTTAGTTGATGGTTGTTGAGTTTGTTAGATTCTAATTGAGAGATTCTTCTAGAATATCCCATTGGATCCTATAAATGTAGCTCATCCATTCTCATTTGAATAATAAGAAAAACACATTCACATACACTTTACTATTTTCATGGTATCTGAGGTTAGCTCTGTGGATTCCGGCAAACTCTCCCCATAATCCTCCTTCTCCAGCAACGAATTCACCTTCTTCTCCGGTGACTGTTATCATGTCTCCTTCCAACTCCTCATCTTCATCCTCTTCTGAAATTGTAAACACAAATGGAACTTCCTTTAGTTCCTTACCTAATATTTCAAATTTTCTATCCATCAAACTTGATGATAGTAATTACCTCAATCGGAAACATCAGATTGTTACAATTCAGTAAACTCTTGGTTTATTGAAATTTCTACAATCAGACATACCTGCACCACAAATTGATTTAGCTGACAGAGAATTATGGGAGAAGAGTGATGGATATGTGCAAGCTCTGATTACAGCATTTTTATCTTTTTCAATTCTTCACTTAGCTCGAAATTCAATATTAGCCTCTTCATTATGGAAGTCAATCGAAGATTCCTTTGTTTTGATTGTGTTTGCCAAGCAATCTCAATTACGTACATAGTTTTACATGCTCAAACAAAACAAAAAATAAATTATTATTTTTCTGAATGAAGAAAAAGAGATTGTTGATTCGTTAAATGCGATTGGAGATCCTATATAAGATGAGCTACTGGTGTTACAGGTTCTTCAAGGATTAAATTCTTATTTTGAGAACTTTGTAATGAATGTTAAAAACAAAAGAAAACACTCATATTATCTAAGTTAGGGTCAAGATTACTTACCTATGAAGCTTGTTTAAAGCAACGACAGGCACATGTTGAACCTCTTCTTGCTGCTATGAATGCAGCTACAAGCTCACCTCCACATACAGATCTCTCAAAAACAATTGTTTGTCAAATTTGTGCCAAATCAGGTCATCAAGCTTCCGCTTGTTATTTTCATTACACGTAAGGGGATTCTACTCGATTGCATTCTACTGGTAATCGTGCCGATGGAGGTAGTTGGCGTAGTGGTCGTAACACCAGTGGTCGATTTGGAGGACGCTTTGGAGGTCGATATGGTAGTGGTCGCGATGGTTCAGGTCAATTTACTAAACATCTTGCTAATGTCTGTTATGGTGGTAGTAATGGAGTTGATTTAGGGCATAATTTTGGGGAAGATGCTGCTTACGCTAGCTTCTATGGATCCGACTCTCTTTCTTCAGCTGGATCCCATCTTGGATCGCATTCACCCTCAGTTGGGCCTGGTATATTGGGCTTTGCTCCAATTGGTTCTCATTTTAGGCCCACTACTACTCCTAGTGGATCAAGTCCTACTTTTGGCTTTGGGCCATAACATTTTCAGACTTGGGCTTCTACTGCACCACCTACTCCACAGTTTGGGCCTTCTACTCCACAGTTTGGGTTTCGTGTTGATCTATCTCGCACTTGTTAGACTATTGAGTCATGGATTCTTGACTCTGGTGCTACAACTCACATGACATACGATCCCACAATTATGTTAGGTACTATTCTATATATCGGCTCTGAGCAAGTGGTGGTTGGTCATGGTACATCTCTTCCTATATCTCATATTGTTTTTTCTTATCTTTGCTTGTCATGGTGTGTTTTGTTACTTCGATATGTTCTTGTTGTTCCTGGCCTTGCCAAGAACTTACTGTCAATCACATAACTTGTGATTGATCATCTTATTTCTGTTTTATTCTCACAGTTTGGTTTATCTATACAGACACACATCAGGCAGCTACTCCACCACACACAAGCTAGTCCTCGACAGTTGTATTCTCTTACTACTACATGTCCCACATATTAAGAGTTGTGGCATTCTCGTTTGGGTCATCCATCTGATTCTGTGCTGTCTAGGCTTACTTCTTTACGCTTGTCTAGTTCTTCTTGAATAATCCATGTAATTCATGTTGTATTTCTAAATCTAGTCGATTGCCTTTTCATGCTATTGTTTCTCATTCTACTGTTCCTTTATATGTGAATCATTATGATATATGGGGTCCTTCTCCAGTTTTGTCACGTTCTGGTTATCGTTATTTCATCACATTCATTGATGATTTTAGTCGATTTACTTGGATATACCCTATGACTTGTCGTTCACAGGCGGTAGAATTTTTATGTCATTTTCGACCTTTGGTTGAAAATCTATTATCTTGCCCTATCAAACATCTTCAGTGTGATGGTGCTCCTGAGCTGATTCATGGTGCGATGGTTCATTATCTTGCTATTGCTGGCATCTCTTATCGTATTTCTTGTCCTCATACACCTCAACAAAATGGGGTGGCTGAGCGCAAGAATTGTCACTTAACTGAGGTTGCTCGTGCTTTATTGTTTCATGCTCATTTACCAAAGAAATTTTGGTATGATGCGTATGCTACTGCAACCTTTCTAATTAATTGTCTTCCTACACCGGTTCTTCATCAGTCCTCCCCTTACGAGGTCTTGTTTGGTACTTCTCTAGATTATTCTTTACTTCGTACGTGTGGGTGTCGTTGCTATCCGTTTCTTGGCAATACTCGCCTGGATAAGCTTCCACTCCTTGTATTTTTCTTCGCTATGCGCCTCGTCACAGTGGTTATCTCTGTTATGACCATGTCACTGCTCGTACTATTACTTCTCATCATGTTGTTTTTATGAGAAAGTTTTTGATTCACGTGACTCTCTTTCATCTAATGATATCTCTTCTGCCTCGTCTTTTATGTTTGAGTCCACTATCTCTCCTCCATCTTTTTCACCTACTCCTGTCCCTTCTTCTTCTTCTTCTGTTTCCCTTCCTTCCTCTTCACCTACTCCTCCTACTCGTCTTTCTCATCCTATGGTCACTAGTACTCGTGATCATACTCGTCAGCTTAGACAGTTTCCTGATCATGCTAGTACTATCCCTACCACTGAGCCTTCTTCTTTTTCTCAGGCTCAACATCATTCTGTTTGGTGGGATGCTATGCGTACTGAGATTGGTGCCTTGCATTCCAATCACACGTGGGATCTTGTCTTTCCTCCTGTTTCTACCAATATTATTGGCTGCAAGTGGGTTTACAGGATTAAGCATAATCCTAATGGTTCTGTGAGTTGCTATAAAGCCAGGCTTGTTGCTAAGGGCTTTCATCAGACATCAGGTGTTGATTTTTCTAAGAATTTTAGTCCTGTGGTTAAACCCACTACCATCCTGCTTGTTCTCTCAGTTGCTTTTTCTTAGGGATGGTCTATTCGTCAAGTTGATGTCAACAATGCCTTTCTTCATGGGGACTTATCTGAGACTGTATATATGTCCCAGCCACCTGGCTTTGTTGACTCTTCTCAACCCCATCATGTTTGTCTTCTTTGGAAGGCTCTTTATGGCCTTAAGCAGGCTCATCGAGCTTGGTTTTCCAAGCTTTCTTCTGCTCTTTTGGCTGATGGATTTACTCAGTGTATTTCTAATTCATCTTTTTTTGTCTATTATCATGGTGATAGCATTTGTTATGTTCTCGTGTATGTGGATGATATTATTATCACAGGTAGCTCTTCCGAGTTTGTTGCATCTCTGATTACTCGCTTACATTCATAGTTTGCCTTAAAGGATTTGGGACTTTTATCATATTTCTTGGATGTTCAGGCTACTTTCATTGATGATCGTCTTCATCTATGTCAGCAGCGTTACTTGCTTGATTTATAGCTTTCTCGATATTCGGGAATACTGTCATCAGATCCGACTTTGTATCGTAGTACTGTTGGTGCTTTGAAGTATCTTGTCTTGACTTGTCCTGAGATTGCTTATGCGGTTAGTAAGGTGTCTCAATTTATTTAGACACCTACTGACTGCCACTAGGCTGCAGTCAAGCGTATTTTGCGATATCTTCATGGTTCCAATTCTCTTGGATTGACTTTCATAGATCATCATGCTTTGATCTTCATGGGTATTTCGATGCTGATTGGGTTGGTTGTCCAGATGATCGTAGATCTACTACTGGTTATTGTGTGTTTCTTGGCCCCAACCTTATTAGTTGGAGTTCTAAGAAGCAACATACAGTTGCTCGTTCGAATACTGAGGCTGAGTATCAAGCTCTTGCTCATACAGCTGCTGAGCTTCGTTGGATTATGTCTTTACTTCAGGAGTTGCATATTCCTTAGTCACACTCTCCTACTTTGTGGTGTGACAATATGGGTGCCACTTATCTTGCGTCAATCGTGTGTTTCATCAGCGTACGAAACACATTGAGATTGACTTACATTTTATTCGAGACATGGTATTGTCTCAGGTGTTGATTGTTCGTTATGTTACTGCTGCTTCTCAACTTGCCGACATCTTGACCAAAGGACTGTCTGCTTCTCGATTCAGTAGTCTTCGGTCCAAGCTTCACGTGGCTTCCCCTAGTTCAGCTTGAGGGGGTATATTAGTGATATTAGTATGGTTACCATGTATGTTAGTTTGTGGTAGTTATGTTAGTTGATGATTGTTGAGTTTGTTAGATTCTAGTTGAGAGATTCTTCTAGAATATCCCATTGGATCCTATAAATGTAGCTCATCCATTCTCATTTGAATAATAAGAACAACACATACACTTTACTGTTTTCCAAAAGAAAGGTTGCGGACTTTTCTTATCACAAGCTTCCTATGCAGCCAACATTCTAAATCGTGCTAAGATGATTGATTGAAAAGCATCGACAAGACCGATGGAAACTTCTTCAAAACTAAAAACATTGTTAACGGATGGTACTCTATATCGCCAACTTGCTGGAGCATTGCAATACTTAACCTTTGCGAGGGTTTACTTCACATATGTCTTACAACAAATTTGTATTTTCATGAATGCTCCACATGAACCACACCTTTGATTTCTAAAACATGGTTTCCATTACTTGAAAGGTACTATCGACTTCAGTTAATGTATCTCCCCCTCTGAATCTACTCAACTTACTGCATGTTTGGACGCAAGTTGTCCTCATTAGTTGTAAATGTATCTTATCCAGGATCAATGCAAATCACGTTTGAATTCATTTGATAACATCAACTAGTAAGGTAAACGTCACGTGTGATATTGCAATAGCTTTGGCACTTAGAAGCCTTAAATTATGATGTCCAAGAACATTCAGTTTTATGTTTAATTTAGAGATTGGTTTTGTTGTGGTACCATCGTAGTTTCTACTTTATAAAGAATTCTGCATTTTTTCTGGTGGTTAAACAATGGTTTCTACTGTAAAATTAATAAATTCATTGTCTCGTATTTAGACTTAACTAGGATGTTGGGAGACCGGTATATAGGCTAAGTCGCATAGGTCAATAGTCGATGCCAATTAAGCGAGTTAAACAAGTGGGCCGAGTTGGTGAGTTAGGTGGGTGAGTTAAATAAGCGAGAAAAGTGGTGAGTTGAGTAAGTGATTTGGTGGGTGAAATAAAGACATGCCCCAAGACACTTGATAGAAGTCAGCAAGAACATAAATATTGTGGTAAATGAATACCTTACTAAAAGTAAAACTTTGTCTAATAACATGTATATATGAAGAAACAACTAAAGTTCACGTATCTGAAAGCTAAGCTGTCTGTACAACCTTGCTACAATCTAATGTGTTATACAATTTCAGAAAATTAAAAGTATACTAATTCTTTCAGCAACTAGAAATTGGCATTTGAAGATGATTTTGTTCTAGTTGAACAGTCGAGTTCGAAGAACACATTTCTGAAGTAATTATAGATGTTAGAACTGCATTCTCGAGATCGCCACACACACATCTCTCTATCAAAGATATGATATACTTCATAAGTGTGGATTCGAAAGGCAGTCTAATCGGACCATCAGGCTGCAACCCATACTCATCCCCAGCAACCATCAAGAGTTTCTGAAAAATGTCATTTTTAAGATAGTCCAGTGGCATCACAAACCGTATCTCATCAGATGTGTACACTGCAAAGTGACCTTTATCAATCTTTCTTGGAGAAGTGATAGCCTTCGGCCTTAGTGTTGCTGATCTGATGAGTTTCTTGGGGCTTATCATTTTGCTGATATGTTGTGAAGTAGAGATCAAGAGGGTTTGCAATGTGTACAAGCTAAAGAAGCTTTCTGTTTGTTGTGATCTGATGGTTTTAGAAAAAGAGTATATGCTTGTATATATATTAGCACCGAATTTGACGATTATCGATCAGAACAAGGCTGTTGAGGTGTATAGAGAGAAGACAAAGGTGCAAAACAAGGTGATAGGTTCACCAACATTGTAGGGTAAACCAAACTTATGTTAATTGTTGTTGGATCCTTGAGTCACCTATGGGGACGGGGTCCAAACAACTTGTTCACATGTTTAGCTAGACGGATATGAGCCACAGATTTAAGATATTGTGGATACGAAGTAAAGGTGTATTTAATTCTGAAAAAAGGTTGTTAAGTATCGTTTATCAGTGTAGCACCGTATATATGTGACATATTAATGTACGACTTATTAGCCCACAAAATATGCCAAAATGCGGGTCAGTATGTTCTTATCTTCGCCATCCTGTTAACTTCCATTATAGCTGGCAAGTTGTAACTTAAAAGCAAATTAATTGTAGCTTTTTTATGTTGTGCTGAATTAAGTAGACAAACACATGTGATCATTCATCAATTTGGATGGTGGGCTTGATAGTTGTTGAAAATCAAGGATTTATATTTCAACATGAGTTGGCATGCATAAATTGTTGTCTAATTAAGTGTTACAGTGCCACATATATGGACCCGAGGCATACCAGGTTTGTCATGCGTCTGGCTAGAATCACACTAGTACAAAAAAGATATTTTTAACGGTTCAAAGGTTTTTATATAACACTACAACAAATGTCTCCGTTAGCGGCGAGTAGAACCAATAGCGATGACAACCGGCGACTCATTAGCAACGATATGTCGCCACTATTACTAATCGTGGCAACAAACCCCACTAATAGCAACGACATCTGTAGATGTCGCTGCTATTAGTCTCCCTTCTTGTAGTGTAAAACGATTTTGAACTTTTAAAACCGCCATAAAAATAAAGAAAAGTTAAAGAATTTCATATCCTTACAAACTTATGAAATGTCATATATCCAAGCAAAACTTACAATATATATATATATATATATATATATATATATATATATGTATATGTATATGTATGTATATATGTATATATACATATATATATATATACACACATATGTATATATATACATATGTATATATATACATTTGTATATATATACATATACATCTATATATATATACATATACATATATATATATATATATATATATATATATATATATATATATATATATATATATTTATGTACATATATATATATATATACGTATATATATATATATATACGTATATATATATATATACAC
>BJCM01210126.1:0-27609 GCA_018326385.1 Flaveria bidentis | reverse complement strand
TTTTGTGTTTTTATTTTTTTATTTTTATGTTATTTTTTTATTTATAAATTTTTTAAATATGTTTTTGTTAATTACAATTTTGCCATTGAGAACTAGTGGTTGAAATTAGTTCTTAAAGTTCTCATAAAAAAAGCTAGTTCTCATTTGATCTCTAATATATATATATATATGTATATGTATATGTATATATATATATATGTATATATATGTATATATATATGTGTGTGTGTATATATATGTATATATGTATATATGTATATATGTATATCATACTTAGTTTTACTATTTAAAACTCGTCATCGTGATAAAATGAAAATAATGGTATTGTAAAGATTATTTAACAAAAGAAAGATTGCTTGCTCTTGTAAAGATTGAATTTGCTTTGCCTTTCATCTGCCTCTTGTCTTCCTCTTTGTTTCTGGTCCTTCAATCTTATGGTCTCCTCTAGTGGAACTTCTTTGTGTTTTTCTATAATATCAACGTCACACATTTAATTATTCATGTTACAATAGAAAACCACACCTTATTATATCGACTTTAAACTACAAAGAAATTAATATTTAGATTCCTTGTATCCTCGCTTTAATTGGAGATAAATGTATGTTTAGTTCTTGTTAGTTGTTAATAATTAATTGCATAGTTTTGTACCAAATAATGCGACCATAAATAACATGTCGAATGGATCTTTGTGTGATTGACCTAAATCAAAAAGATAAATCTACACGTAATAATATATATCTATTAAATACTAACCAGTGTTTTCATCTACCACGCGTTGCGGCGATATCATACGCGGGTGATAAAGTATAACTTATTTTCGAACTAAATTTACGTTGAAACGTACAAATTTATAATGTTGAATTAAAACGTATAATATTTGACATGATTCGTTTCCACACATTTTTTCCTCAAAACGTAAACAAACTCAAAAAGTAGATTAAACACGTGCAATGGCGCTATATGTGGCAGGATAATGTATACATTATAAGCACTCCGATTTGTTTTTGAACTAAATTTATGTCAAACATAGAGTAACTCAGATTTATATAATTAAACAAAAACTTATTATGAATGACACGACGTGTTTCCAACCAAAACTTGCATCATAACGAAGACTAACTCAAAGCTTACGTAAACTTAGCCCTATGAAAGTTTTATATTTAACGGACTTATTTCTTATAAAATTTAAATCAAAACGTACACGAATTCCGAAACATAATCTCAAATAATATATAGAAATAATCACTTAAACGTTTTAGCTTCACCATATTGTTTTATAAAAAATATTACTTAACTAATCGTTTTGTATAATATTTTAATATCTTCTATTCATAACACAAAAAAAAATATAAATTAATAGATATGATGAATGAATGATGACGCGAGAACATAATGGTTGTCTCTAAAAATACATTGAATGGAAATGAAGAGGAGAAACCTTATACAGTAGTAAAATTATATGTTTTTTCGTATTTCTCTTATAATTTAAAGATGAGTGTAAAAATG
This sequence comes from Flaveria bidentis, assembly GCA_018326385.1. Lineage (NCBI taxonomy): Eukaryota > Viridiplantae > Streptophyta > Magnoliopsida > Asterales > Asteraceae > Flaveria > Flaveria bidentis. The sequence continues at coordinate 26,103 of BJCM01210126.1, read as the reverse complement.
GGGATGATGATGCGAATGCTCGTAAGTTATACACAATTTTAGATATATATAATCTCAAAATATTATTTTTTTATTGTTACTTATTAGTCACTAACTAGTGGATAACTCACGCGTTGTAACGGAATGAACATTTTACAAGTCTATACTTGTTATATTTTATTTAATTTTTTAATTATTTTGTTTTATGTTTTAAATATCTTATACGACTTATGATAATTATCATATGTTAGAGCTAACACATTGCTACAAAACTAATTAATATTAACAAAAATAGTTGAATGACTTAACTTTTAAGTAAACATAAGTATTGAACATTATTAAAGTTTAACAAATATTTCCATCAAAACGTTTAAAAATAAACGTTTCAGATCGTTTCAGCAAAAAATGTACACCAAAATGTTTAAAAATAAACATAGTTAAGTTATAGTCTCAAAATGTTTTTAAATATGATAGATTAAAAGATATAGCTGAAATGTTAAAACATAATAAGTTTTTTTTGTTTATGGGTAGATAATATAAAATTTTATGCAAATGTTAGTAAGTGTAAAGTTATTATGTAACTAATTATAAGGGGTAATGTATAAATAATGTTATAAATACTATTTTATTTTAAAAATGATTGTATTTTATGCATTGAATTTAGTAAGTGTTCTTAATTTTATGTCATCTTAAAATACTCGTCTCATATACTTTATATATAGTATAGATATAGATAGGGTAATTAATATATGTAGGGATTATTAATCTATGTAAGTTTAAAAAATATATAAAAAATCAACCAATAACTAAAATCAATAACTTATATTTTTTATATTTACAATTATTAATTTGTAAAATAAATTAACAAATTGTAACATCTTTTGAACAATAAGAATGTAAAAGCATAATGAAATAAGTTATTAAAAATACATTTAGTGACTATTAATAATTGTTAAATACAATTTAACAATTAAAAAGCTCCTTAAACTAATTAAAAAACATAATGTAATTTATAATTTTAAATTAAAAATAAGTGCACAAAATTGTATACCTTTTATGTATGTAATTAACTTATTAATATATAACTAGTTTTTTTCTGACGCGCGATGCGCGAGGAATCCACTAAGATATCAAATATAAAAAACAAATGCAAAAACACATCATATTGACGGTTATTCCAACGTAAAACCCTAATGCATCAAGAAAGACACAGAAACATGTAATGACTATCACACCGTCGTAAAACTATGACGTCTATTCCTTGTAAAAATGAGTGTCACTATGGCATAAAACCCCAAAAGTATACTTTGTCATAAAAGTCATACTCTATCGTATATACGATAAAAAAAACTGATTTTGAACACTACGTTTTCAACAATTTTGTATGGAAACATTGACAAAAAACAACGAGACAAACATGAATTTCTTTTTTTTTATAATTATGAAAGAAAGTTATTATAAACATAAAAAAATATTAAAAATTAAAATATTAAATATACTATAAGGGTAATAATAGAAACTAAAAAATAAAATAGTGGATGGGTATCAATATTTAAGTTGGTTTTTAAAATATACAAAAGAGAAAAACTTGATAGTTAATATTAAAAAATCTAAAATTTTTTTATAGCTAAAGTTTTACTATTATATAGATAAGTAATTTGTTCAACTCTCATGATACATAAGTTTATAAGCAAGTCTATTTAATGTATACGCATGTCATATTATTACTTAACTCATCATATGCATATAGTCATCCTATGACCTATCCTATGTCATATAAATTTTATTTATTAAAAACGATTATATAAATTATAAATTACTTTTATTTTAGTAAGGAAGTTCTCAAGGCATCTCATACCAGAATATTCTTCTCGTGCCTTCGAGTTTATCGATGATAAATTTATGTGTGAAACGAAATTCTGGGGATTTGTTTTTTTCTTTTTCTTTTTCCCTAAATGCATTATATAAAAAGAATCCAAAATGCAATTATTCTAATTTCCACAAGACGAAATATATAGAATTTTAAGGGTAAGGATAACCGACTTTGTTCTTTTACTTTTTCAAAAGCATACGAGGTTTATAACAAAAGAAAATTACACAAATGATATCCCTGTAATTAATCAGAATATCAGATTGCATGTATGGTTTTTAAAATTTAAAAATTGTAAAATTAGTTTAAAGTTTTTGATACCTATTGTACATTTGCTCTTGACATTAAATTCATTCAGTTTTAATGTATTTTATAAAATTTGAATTAATTTTTAAATTTAACTTTAGGAACCACAAATGTAATTTTCACATAAAAGTTTGAAGTAAATTTGCAATTTTTTACTCTATTTGATAATATTTGCACTCATAATAATTTCTTTTAAAAGTACACCATGTTAGATGAAGAAGTTGCAACCGTAATTTCTCAACATTTCAACGCAACGGTTTTCATCAATACAATATCTACATAATCACCATCTCATACTTTATATCTATCTACATATGTATCATAGTCAACCAAAGGATATATATGTTTTCCCCTTTTTAAGCTCTAATCATCGTAACTTTTCCATTTCTCTTTCGATTAACATCGATTTCAGCAGTCTACTGATATTTGTTTTCAACCTCATACGTTCTTCACAATCCTTTTTCATCTATGTAATCTGCAATTTAGGGTTCTTGACATATGATCAAGTTGGGGGTTTCAGTTCTACCGTGAATGATTCACATGTAATTTGTTTTCTAATCGATTGATTCTGTTTATAACTGCAATCGATTCAATAGAAACGAGCGTATGAGGTTGGTGGTTAGCTTAAGTAAGTATCTAGTTTGAGATGGCTGTGGTCGGTTCTGTATCGGTGGAGGGAGAACAAAACATCAATCATGTTGTGAACACCTCGGAGATTATGGAGATTAGGGGTGAAATTGTTGAAGAAGCACCTCATAGGGTGGTTGATGAAGATAAGGTTTATGTGGCTGTGGGGAAGAATATGAAAGAGAGTCAGTCAACTCTGCTGTGGGCTCTGCGTAATTCAGGAAGTAGACAGATATGTATTCTTCATGTTCATCAGCCTTCAGAGAAGATTCCCATTAGTAATGTTTCTTTACTTGACTTGGTCAATATCTGGATTTCAATTAGTTAGTCAATATTTGGAATTCAATTAGTTTGGTCAATGTTTGATAGATGCTAGTGTTTTGATAGATGAAATTAGGTTAGTTGCTGGATTCGATAAGTTCGATGTCAAAAAGTGTAAAAATGTGATTTTTAAGACTATATCAATGAAGTGCATACATGTTAACATAGGATTTTAACTTTCAAGGCCAAAGGAATATGAGTTTCAAGAAGATTTAAGCAAGTATTCAAGCTCTGATATTTTTAGTTTGTCGTTAGAGTATGGGATGTGGGATTGAAGTGTCACATATTTATTTTTGGAATCTGTGTGAGCATTTATGTACACATTTGATAATGTCCCTTTTAATTTTTCAGTGGGCACAAAGTTTCGGATAGACCAACTTGAAGCACATCAAGTAGCGGCATACCATGAAACTGAGAGGAAAGATATGCACCGGCTGCTTGACCAATATAATCAGACATGTCAGCAAACAGGGGTATTGCACTAATTGTTTGGGAACCTTACTTGTTGTTGCTAAGGGGGTTGGATTTGGTTTTGTAATTTGTAAATGATTATCTGATTATTGCTTTCAAAATCAGTCTTTAGTGTTTGGATAAACAGATCTTGCTTCTGGTCAACTGATTATTGCGGTCAAGTAATCAGCTTAATAGCAGTTGCAAAAAGTTATTATCTAAGTGTAAAATAGCTACTTATTTACCTTTATTTCAACCTACTTTTAGAGGGTATATTCCCATTTAACAAACCTTTGTTTTTTGCCGAAGTCATCCTTTTTATCTATTAATTTTTAAATAATTTAAACGTTTTTAAACACTCAAACTTCTTATCTGATTATTACAACTTCAGAACCGCAAGACATACAAGCACTATTTCTACAACTAGTCTGGTTACAGTTAATTATTAAATTATGAATACTTTGTATCACATAATCATTTCCTATGCACACACTCCAAACACCCTCTAATTCTATAATGTCCTCAGCTCTTATACCTGCTCTGTGGGATCACCATTCTTTAAATGACTTAGGTGTGTGCTGAGGTGCACTATATTGAAATGGAGTCTATAGAGAAAGGTATTGTTGAATTCATTCTTCAGCACAATGTCAGAAGGCTTGTCATGGGAGGAGCTGCAGATAAGCATTATTCAAAGTAAGTTGTAAGGAAGCTTCACAGCTTACATTTCCATTACTTTATGTCTTTATTACATACGAATACGGCATTTTCATGCTTACTATACCTCAAAATATAGGAAAATGGTAGACTTGAGGTCCAGAAAAGCCATCTATGTACGTTCACTTGCAGCTCCTTCCTGTGAGATTCAGTTTTTATGCAAAGGAAACGTGATTTCTACTAGGTATGCCTAACTTTCTACTCTTGTGTCTTGGTTAGTGTATGTATGTATATGTATGCACCAAAAATACCCTAACTCCAAACTAAAAAACATGAAAGTTCCAAATTAGAGGCAAAATCAGGTTGGATTGTTTATTTAAAAAAATTAGTATTTAGAAAATTTGGTTTCAAAATTATTATTTTATATTTCAAAATAAGGTATCCATAAAAGTATATTGCTATCGTCACCATAAATACTTTTATGATTATGCTAATGGGGAACATAGTTGCGTTATGATGCGGCCAACTTGGATGCATATAACAGAAAGTACCACTATTGGTAGTCCTCAAGTTTTCAACAAAGAATACCACTATTGATAGTCCTTAATTTAGTGAACACAGCCAATTTGGCTGCACAATCCAGCTATGTTTTCCCTATATTTGTGAGTACTGGCCCAAATGTAAAGTTTAGGTAGATTAAAGTCTATTGTTCACCCTATCGGCCATTAGGCCACAAATGTGGTTGGAAACGATCAAAACTTACTATGCCAATGCAGGCCACGTAGGCTGGATGGAGCTAGGGTCTCACTTTCATCTCCGTCGCTCTCACCAAATATAAGCTCTAATTCTGGAGGGAGATCCTTGAAGTCAAGATCTCTTACTGAAGGACAGAGTACTGCATTGCAGCTCAATAGTCCAACTCAAAACTACCATAGAGTCATGTCTGACAATCTTGGAATCAAAACACCAACTTTCAGAGTCGAGTTAACTCCTGCAACTAGGTTAATATCAGGAACAGCGACTGATGAATGGAGTGGGATTTTACAAACAAGTCCTTCCACTGGTTCACGATTGTCTACATGTTCTAGTGAAACGGTTAATGATTCAGGACTGATCCCTCATGCAATAAGTGAAGCTGATTCAGACTACAGTTCAGTTCCTAGGTTTAAAGACGGCCTTCAAAATCCTTCCCCTCCCAGTGTCCTGGTATGTAAAATAATCTCCTTCTGTGATTGAATATAGATGTGGTTAGATGGTTGGGTTTGGCAGTGGGTCAAAAAGAAGTTTGGGTTGCCTGTAAACACATTTTTGTCCTTTATTTAAAAAGTTTCACTTATCAATAATGCAATAGTTAAGATTACAGAAATGATGTTATTATTTTAACAATCTACATCTCGAATAAAACAACTTAGGAGGTTGAATGCATTAAAAATAGATTATTGGTCAAAATGGATCACTTTTTGGTATGGGTCAGGCTTGGTTGACCTGTAAATATTTATTTGTCCACCTATTGTCTATTTGACCCATTCTCTTTTAGCTATTTTTTATTAACCGTTTGAGATCAAACATTACCAAAATCGATCCATTCATTAATAAATGGATTGTAATCGCCACTTCTAATCAAACAAGTTGATACACGGTTTTTCTTTACATTTTAATTGTCTTTTTATTAAGAGTTTATTTGAAACTTCAGCAGGAAAGGGGAATAAACGATGAACTTTATGATCAGCTTATACAAGCCATGGCTGAGGCAGAGAATTCCAATAAAGAGGCATTTGAAGAGTCTATCAGGCGCAGGAAAGCAGAAAAGGATGCCGTTGAAGCTAAGCGCAGGGTAAACTTTGTATTCGTCTCAAAATAAGGTTTTTTTGGTATTTAGTTTTTTTTTACTCCTAATCTTTTGTCCATGTTTAATTGGATTATTATATAAATGGAATGTAATAAAACTACATTGGAGTTGGCTTGAGCTCATATATCCATGATCAAAGAGTAGTGTTGCTTTGTGATTTGATCTAGCTTGAGCTCATAAATAATCTAAATTGGGAGATTTAAAAGACTTGCTCAATTAACATTGAAGCTCGTTTTTGAGCAACTAATGCATGATTACATGCTCAGACTTTGGTCTGCCTCAGCAACACTGTGCTTTTGTCACTGTGAATGAGTATCATAATGAAGTACACATGCATTAACCAATATCTTCACATGAAATATGTGTGCAAACATTCTGTTAGACTCAGGCATAACAAAATGTGTTTTATGTATAATCCCTCTCTAGTACGAGTAACATGCTTTTCCTAGCTCTCTTATTCAAGGGGAAGTATGTCTACGTTTTTTATACATTCAAAATGAGTAAGATTTTGGTATGCCAGAAGCGCTTTTTGTCTTTAGGGTGCCAAGTATGATGGAAATGTGATATTGTTATTGTAGGAGATTTTATGCATTAAAAATACAAATAGTGGTGTCTGACCTAAATTTTTATCTTACTTGTTTGACTCATTGATAAAACACAACCTGAATCAACTCATTCACATGTAAATGACTAGTTAAGATGTTTTAAATAAACAAAATGTGAGACCGAGTTAATTGTAGGCCATAATCTTACAGGTTAAAGCATCTGAAAACTTGTATACGGAAGAATTGAGACGAAGGCTAGAGATTGAAGAAGCCCTCAAAAAAACCAAGGAAGAACATAGAAATATTAAAAGGCAGCTAGATGAAGTTTCAGAAGAACTCCACATGGCACTTGAGCAGATATCAGTTCTCGAAAATCAAATTGCTGAGTCTGACCACACAGTGCAGGATCTAGAACAAAAAATGTTCTCTGCTGTTGAGCTTTTGCAGAATTACAAAAAAGAACGTGATGAATTGCAGGTAGAGTGTGATGATGCCCTTAGATTATTAGAGGAAATGAGGCAGAAACAAGCAGAAACCTCATGTTCAAGTCCCTCTCAGTTCTACACTGAGTTCTCGTTCTCAGAAGTCAAAGAGGCCACTTGCAACTTTGACCCGTCTCTCAAGATTGGAGAAGGGGGTTATGGAAGTATTTTTAGAGGTTTTATTCGGCAAACTGAAGTTGCCATAAAGATGTTGCACTCACATAGCCTGCAAGGGCCCACAGAATTTCAGCAGGAGGTATAATGGTTAGAAACATGACTATTGAAATAATAATCTAACGATCTAATAATGCATCTGTGCTTGTTGTTGACTTTTCAGGTCAATGTTTTGAGCAGACTGAGACACCCAAATCTTGTAACCTTAATAGGAGCCTGTCCAGATTCATGGATAATCATCTATGAGTATCTTTCTGGTGGAAGCCTTGAAGATCGACTCAACTGCAAAGACAATACTCCCCCATTATCATGGCAAAATCGAATCCGCATAGCTGCTGAACTTTGTTCTGTTCTTATTTTTCTTCATTCTTGTTCCATTGTTCATGGTGATTTAAAGCCTGCCAACCTCCTCCTAGATAAAAACTTGGTCACAAAGTTAAGTGACTTTGGAATATGTCGTGTGCTCTCCCAAAACGAGTTTTCAAGCAATAACACATCTTTATGTTGCCGTACTGACCCAAAAGGTACATTTGTCTACATGGACCCGGAGTTTCTTTCAACCGGAGAGCTTACTTCAAAGTCGGATACATACTCTTTTGGTATTATATTATTAAGGCTATTAACGGGTAGGCCTGCTTTGGGGTTGACGAAGGAAGTGCAACGTGCACTTAATGAAGAAAATCTGAAGAGTATATTGGATCCTACAGCGGGAGACTGGCCGTTTGTGCAGGCACAACAGTTGGCTCTTTTAGCAATGAGCTGCTGTGATGTTGCCAGAAAAAATCGGCCCGATCTTGCATCGGAGGTGTGGAGGGTGCTTGAACCAATGCGGGGTTCTTGTGGACTTTCATCATTTGGATTCGGCTCAGAACGAAAAAGCCAGATTCCACATTACTTCATTTGTCCAATCTTTCAGGTTAGTTCTCACATCTTATTGCATTGTCTAAACTTTTTTATTTGACCCGTTTGAAATAAAAAATCAACAGTTTCACAAGGAAGATAGGTGGTTTAACAAGACTGATCAAATTTGCAGGAAATCATGCGGGACCCGGTGGTTGCTGCTGATGGATTTACTTATGAAGCAGAGGCTTTAAGAGGATGGTTAGACAGTGGTAATAACACCTCACCCATGACCAATCTTGAGCTAGCCAATTCCGACCCTGTCCCAAACCACGCGCTACGGTCAGCGATTCAAGAATGGCTCCAGCAGCCATGAACCATGTTTGTTTATATTTAGTTATCATATTGTTATGTTTTTTAACAACAATAACTAGATTTTCTAGGTTAAAATCACCATAATATGCACCATGCAGGACTGGAACCAAATCTTTTGGTTGGGACCTACACCACTTCCACTTGGGTACTATTATATAATCACGTACATGTGTATAGATGAAAAGATAATGATTCTTTACTGTGTTTATGAGTGAAGTTATGTGAATTTTGTATTCTTTTCAGAACCAACAATTTGTTAAAGACCATGAGAATCGTAATTTGTACCTATTGATTTGAATGTGACGTATACGACAGTTATGTACCCGTCTTTTTTTTTCTCTTTATGTTTTTTGATTATCTTTAAGCATTATGTACAAATAGATCATCTAGTTATTACGATTCTTTACATATTATTGGTTCTAAAACAAACATGTCTTTAGCATAATGTCACTTAATGCTACAAATATGGGTGAGCATGGGTCTGCTCGGCTTGATATCGGCTCAAAATCGAATCTATGACTAAAAAAATTGTTTTAATTACAAACGTTTATGTTTTTCAATTCAAAGGAAATAGGTTAACTAATTTGGCCGACCATAGATTAACAATCAAGTGTGGCAGTCAATTCAACTCATAACTTTACCATTAGTTCTCAGTAATTTAGTTATTTTGGTGCAATTCGTTTATTATTTTATCTATAAGTTATTATGTTTTCTTGTTAAAATAAACTCTGTTTAATATGCATTAAATTTTTAAGCATGTCTTTCTAATTACTCATCACAACAAAATATTGTTTAAAAAATTGTCTTCTTTGTAAAACCGAACTACCCGATCCAACCAGCCAACCACTTTTACAATTTTAAAATTATAGAAATTATGTTCTTTCTTTATAGAGTTAATAACCCGCTTTGTAGCCCTCACGGTTTTATAAAAAAATATCACTCTACAAATGGTTAAGAGTTTAAGTTTTAAGTAAATTACACGTTTGTGATTTGATTAAAATTTTGAATTTGGTCCTTACAGTTTTAAATTACAAAGATATTCCCTAATGTTATAGTTATTTTTCATCAATGGTCTTTACTCTGTTAGTTTAGTTAATGATGTTAAATTTGTCAAAATAACTATTTTACTTGTAGGGATCATAATGTAATTTATTTTATTATAAATATGTTAATTATTTAATACATAAATAAAAATATTTCAAAAAATGTATTTTTTATATGTTTGGTTTATAAATTTTTTAAACCAATATGTGGGTTTTTTAAAAATTTTAAAAAATGTCTTCTTTTATAAAGACGTTTAAACTAAATTGTTTTTAAAAATGTTTAAAAAACTAAGAATTTGTCTAAGAAAATTTCTTTTAAAATATGAGTGGTTTAAAAAAATTTAGAAAACCAACCAATTTAAAAAAGTCAAAAAGTTGACGTATAAAAACAAACGGTTTAAAATCCGAACATTTTAAAAAACATGTTTTTAAAAGTTTTCTATTTGTGTGTTTTAAATGTATTTTATTTAATAATAATCTTATTAATAATTAGTATTAAAATAAAAATTTTTGAAAAGAAAATAAATATTTTTTAAATAAAAATAATACTATAATTCAAAAGGAAAGTAAAAAAGATGGATAATGTGAGTAAAATTTTTGTTTTTAATAAAATTTAACATCGCTAACATATTTAAAAAACATATATAAAAGAGAAATAAATATTAGAGACTCTATTCAAATATTTTAAAGTTTAAGAACAAAATATAAAGTTTCACATTTAATTTACCCTTAAGTTTTTTCATAGACAAATGTGTAAACTGAAAATAAGATTAAATGATAGGTGTGTTTGTTACAAAGTTTCCAAGATAAAATATCTATCACTAGCACGAGAAAACAAAACGAAACATAAATGTTTTCAACGTTGGTATAGTAATTTTATTTATGTTACGTGTTGTACACATGGCATGATCCGATTGGTTGAGCCACGCAAAGTAAAATAACATAGGACTTTGAGACCTCCGAGCGGTTCAAGATCGCGAGACACTTGCAAAATTCTAATTCTAATTCTTCCTAACAAAATTTCCGATGGCCCAAGAAATCGATAATCACACATCACCATCCCACAAGCCACCCAATCCATCATCATCATTATCATCATCATCATCATCATCATCTTCTTCTTCTTCTTCTTCTTCTTCTTCTTCACAACAACAACAACAACAACAACCCGATCCTAAGCAGGTATGATACAGATTTGTTTTAGGGCTTTTTGTTTCCGGGTATGTGCTTGATTTTACAGTTGTGTGTGTATGTGGTTTTGATGAGGACGGTGATCTGTTGCTTAATTGTTCATCTGGTTTTAGTTAGAAGGAAAGATATTACTTTTTCTATTGTGTTTGAAACCCTATCGGCCGAATTGGTGTGGAGTTTTTCCACGAATCGTATGCGATTCTTCCTGCGTACTTAGATTTTATGTGGATTGTATTCATAAATTTTGCACTTGCCAGTTTTCTTTTGGTAGAACTTGTTATAGTGTTTATTGTAGTTGGAGCTTGTGATTTTATATGAAATTCTTAAGTATAAGGAGTAATTCTTATATTTGACGCGTATGTAAAACAGTAGGGGAAAGTTTGGGGTACTTATAAAGATTGAAAGTTTTTTTCATCTTGTAGCTTGCAAATTGCAAGTGATGGGTTTGCTTTCAAACCAATAGTTATTATGGTCTTATTAAAAATTTGATCTTTGAATGCCTCGGCTGCTTGGGACTTTAGTGTGTTAATGCATTGTGTAAGCTTTCTGTCTATTTTTATCAGGGGATCCAACTATTGAACCTGCTTTATAGACCATCTAAGTCTGTATCTAGTTTTGTAAATGCCAAATCCAGCATTAAACAGGTGGAATGAAGAATATAACCTTCATATTTTAAAAAAATAAATTGTTTTATTACTTTTTTTTTCATTTTTCTTTAATGGTATAGTATTATATGCTCCCCTTCCCTAAAGAAATACAGTTTTGTCGTGAGGCTTGATTTAATGAGAGTATTTGTCAAATAATTAAATGCCTAATCTTTCCCTTAATTCGAGAAAATTGAGAAAGCATGTGGATCAAGGTTGCAAGACAGATTACAATCAACACAGGGTATCTTGTATTGATCGCAAAGGGTAAAAAAGCATTTGGATTGAATTCTTACTAGAATTGTAAGATTTGATAGTTATAGTTATCAAATTGTTTTGAAACTATTGGTATTTGTAGCTCTTAAACTGTTTTGAAAGTTTGATATTGGCCTAGGTGAAAGTAGCCCATAGTTAAGTAAGCTACTTTGCATTGTCTAGACTACTTGCCTTCTTGGGAGAGATGCTAGTTTACTTATGGATTTTTGTTGTCTACAGTGTTTATAATGTTTGATTGTATGCATTGGTAACTGATTCTAAATTCATAAAAAGGAAACTCTTTTAACCCCTTATTTTTTACTTGATCCTTCTACAAAGAAAAAAAATACCTACATTAATGATAACACTGGGATAAAAATCCTTTGATGGGGTGTGCAACTTTTAGGATTTTCATTGTAATTGCAATCACTTAATAATCCATCCAACTTTCTTGCAGTTACCTCCATTCTATGGCTTCACAGCACCAAATGGTGAACCCCCAATGTTTCCGAACATGTACCCCATTATGGTTCCTGCAATAGTCCCTCCACAACAGGCTCAGGAACAAGCCGATCATGGACCTGGCATATACATGGTTCCCACTTTCCCGAATTCATTTGTGGGACCAATTGCTGGATTTCCATCCAACACACTCATCCCTTTTACTTACAATGTTCCTACGTAAGTCATTCATCTTTCCATTAAATTCAAAATGTTTTTAGACTTCTAGTTCGTAGAGTTTGTAATCATCCATATACTGCTGAATAATATATCTTTTGTAATAAATGAATGTACACTGTTAGATTCATGATAAGTTTTTTAATTATATTTAAACATACCCCTTGAGGTAGAGTTCTTGCAATCTATTAACACAAGTATATAACCGTAATTATGAAGTTCTGGTAGATGAGTAAAAATGATGAGATATGGATGCACAAAAGATGTATTTCTTGTATTAAACATCATGAGACTAATATGTTAACCCTCTCCCCTCCCCCTTTGGCTGATAAAGTAGAAAAGAAATGACTTTTTAGTTAGTAAACATAAAACTTAGATGGGTCAACAAAATTACATCTGTAGATTATTGATAAAATATAACTCATTTATATAGTTGATGGATAATTTTTTATGAGAAATTTTTAATATTGTTAAGCAGTGGGCCAAGTCCTTCTGAAGCTGGAGCACAAGGTGAGCAAGGGCAAGCAGGACAGCAGCAGCAGCAACAGCAGGCTGGACAACAGAGACAAGTTGTGGTCAGGAGATTCCAAATTGCAATTCATCTTGATTTAATGCTCTTATTCAAGCTGGCGGCTGTTATCTTTTTGTTCAACCAAGACGGCTCAAGAAAAAGGCTTGTCCTGCTCATATTTTTTGCTTCATTGATCTATCTGTAAGTCATAAAAAACCATCATCTATTGTTCATTTCAACTAGAAAATAATTTATTAATTATGTGGAATAATTCATAACTACATGAACTGTTAAGAGCTGGCAAGATGTGCGGGCTGACTAGCACCGGTTGCTTACTTGCTGGTTGAAACGGACCACTTTCAGTATGGTGGTCAAAATGGGTGGGTCAGGTCAGGTCGGTTTGTCAACAATTTTAGTTAAAGTTTTAAAAATCACTATAAATAATGTGTTAACTGTGTTTACGAGGACAAAAAGTCGATAATATTTCAATAGTATGTTAAATCTTTTGAGTAAAACTGATTTAGAGAATCATATGCATTAAAAGTAGACTTGGGTTAACTTTCAACTCATTTGACTTGTTCCTTTTAAAAGCGAACCTTTTTGGGATGCGTGTCAGGTATCAAACAGGAGCTCTTGCACCACTGATACGCTGGCTGTCGCAAGGAATGCAGCGAGCAGCCGCACCTCCCCAACAACCAAGAGCTCCTGCTGTTAGGGCAGATAACATCCCTGCAGCCGCAAGGCAACAAAATGAGAATGCTCCTTTGTTAGGTATTCTCTCCATTCTTCTCACTAGCTAGTAAGTTGATATTTTCAAGTATTCATGTGAATAATATTGGCATGTGTTCAAATTACAAAATCTTGTATTAGACGGGCAAGCAGGAGCTGAAAATGAGAACCGGCCAATGGGTGATGTGAATGAAGAAGGTGCATTGAATGGAAACAACAGATGGTGGGGGATTGTAAAGGAGATACAGTTGATTGTTTTTGGCTTCATTACTTCTCTTCTCCCTGGCTTTCACAACATCGACTGAGTTAATTGGAGTAGGTTTATACAACTATCAAGTGGTTATATTGCCGGAGATTATGGGCTGTTTTTTATCGGTGAAAGAACCAACAATGAATGTCCTGCCATTTTTGTATCTTCAGTTTCCGTTATATGACAGAAATTAACTTACAGATGCTTGTTTGCTTGTTTGAGTTGTATTATTTGCATGGGTTATGTGGAGCTTAAGGTCCACACCCGCCTTTAAATGGTACAGACCACATAACAGAAAAACTGAACCAATTTCGACTATAACTGCATTTAGGATTTTATGCAATCAAAAGTTTCTCACTAGTTATTCTAAAGATAAAAAAAACATTAAATATCTTGCTTGGACGTCAAACATAACTTGAGATTCATATAATTATGGTATCCATAATTTCGTTAAACATTTTATATAATTAATGAGTAAACGGATTGCAAAGCTAAAATGCTGAATTGTGCTTCATCTTATAATTGTTGGAAGTCCTAGTATGTTAAACCAATAAGCTGGAATCTGAATAAAAATTAACACTCTTATTGGTGACTGATTAGATGATGGATGACCTAAAGGATGAATACACCTTAATAGCTTGTACTTTTCTCAAACCAATTAGAGGGGAATTATACATCGCCACAAATTAACTTCGAATGTTTCTAGCGTTTATAGAAAGTGTTTATAGACCTGCTCTCAACCACATCTTCACCATTATCATGAGCTCTAGCCTACTGTCTCGTCTCTCAAAGAGACTAGATAATTCAGTATATCGCATCTCATGATTGGTGAGGAAATCATCAAATGTGGTGTATGCTTCATGTACCTTATATGGCTTAACTAGCACTTCCGATTATGACAACAATAATTGACCCAACAAAATATCACTCATAGTAAAGCTATTCATAAGTTTGAGGATGGTAGATCTAATCTCTATCCTCAGGGAAAGAAGGCTACTTTCAGAGGCCCTCGGCTTCAAAAACAAACATTAGAAGGCAAACACTTCAATTATGATGTTTCATGTATACTTCTTTTCTTTGAAACGGCAAATAATTTTTTATTAAACACGCAACTCCAAAACTCGCTAAGATGGTAGTGGGTAACAAACAAAAGTCTAATAAAAACCAATGATCAAGCTGTAGAAAACAAAAGCAAATCCCCCAAATACAGATCTTTTACCCAAGAAGATTTTGCTATTCCAAAACACATGAAGCTTCAAAACAGCTAATATAAATAAAGTAAATAAATATGCCACAACGCCCTCCTATTCGAATGTGATTCCATGTCAAACCAAGTTCTTTTTCCTGCATTCTCATCGAAACAAAACACAAAATCTTATATCTTATAAATAAATAAATGTTGAGTTTGCAATATAAGTAAACATGCATGGAACCAAATACCGAAAGTCTTACCTCTAACCATTATAAAAGAGCTATAAACTCGTATACATCCATCTAAATATCCTCTTATGACATTTGGCCAACCTGAACACCATATAGTTTTTTCAACAGTGAATATTTAGAATAATGCATCACTACATGTAGTAAAATGCAAGCATAATTTTGTTTCTATTTCTCAAACCTGTTATCTTCGCGTTATAATGAAATAATCTTACCATTTTCATTCAGTACGGGAGAGGTGAAACCTGGGAATAGGTATTTATCCTAATGAGGTCTAAACTTCAATTCCTACCAGCTTTATGGGTGGCCTTGCTTTTCCAACAGAAATTTATCAAATGCTGCGGCTATTCTGTGAAATCCAAACATAGAAAAAAAAAACAGTCAAAACTCCAATAAGTAAAAAACTTCGATGGGGACAACTTGTTGGTCCCACCATGAGGGGGCATTCTACCCCGTGTTGGCATTGAATAGGTACCAAGGATGGCGCTTAACGCAAATGAACGAGTATCCTTCGGTGCTAGATCATCCTATATTTAAGAAAAACAGAAAAAAGCAGAAAATGTTTGTGTACCAACATAAGGCTGTATTTTGTGTGAAAAAAATTTAGGTTCGGGCTCTGTTTGTGGCTTTCCAGCCCGAATGTTCATGCTTATTTGTCTACGCTTCAATTCTTGGCTCAGCTAGTATAGATATGATCTTATATGCCATGACTCAAACAGTAAAATACAACCCCCAATAAGTTGGGCAGTCTCAAGCTGATTTAAGATAAACTAATGCAGGCTTGCCAAGCTGCCATATCAGAACCATACCAGGTTCCTGTTCAGCTCAAAGCTCACCACAATTTTCTGACAAACAGGTTCACACACTGACATGCCATCTCTCTCACCTAAAGTCTAATACTATACTCTATCAATGGAGATGAATGTCCAATAAACAGAAGATGTTTAAGAAAAGTAAATGAATAAAGATGTTATACATACATGCAACTTTGCCTGGTCATTGGTGAACATTTCCATTGACATGACCTTTGAGCAAAGCATGACCATTTCCGTTGAGTGTTGACATGACCTTCAAGCAAAGCCGGTACATTGAAATCGTTTCACTTTGTTTTCTCGTTTTCATTTTATGTATCTTTGTATCCATATGCAGTCGGTATATATTTTGACCTTTAATACATCATATTGTGCATGCCAGCACGGGGATATCTGAAAACTCACCCAATCCCGCTACCAAAGTCAATTGATCTCATCATACACAGTGTGATCCTGGGTTATTGCCAAATTTAGACCCTTGCTGTCAGTTTAAATTGAACCACCAAGCAAAGTAATCCATTTCTCTGAGGAACAAAGAAAAAAGGAAAAAAAACTTAAGAGATCATGGAATTAAGTACTCGCATTCATAGACATAACTGAATCCTTCATGGGGTTATATTTAACATTAAAAAGGGTGTGTATATCTAAAAACTACCATAATAATGTTTCAAGAAATTAAAGTGACAAGCAATTAAGGAGCAGTGATTCCTTCTTTTAGCTCATTTGCAATCTTTATCAGTATCATCACTATTATTAATGAACAAGACCACAAAAGAAATATATAAATATAAGAATAATAAATGAAAGGACTCATGCTTTAAGCACCATCAAGAAACCAAGCAAATAATCAACACGCATGGAATTCAAGTACCGACAAGAAGCTGCAGACAAGAACAGAATGGATCCGGTATATGTTTTCACTATCATAGCATGAATAAAAAGAAGTAAACATGTTCAATCAAAGATTCATCACTCAGCTATATGACAATAACATTCCTATCAGCATCCACTTAACATTTAACAATCAAAACCATTGTTATTTGAAGGATCATTTAGCTCATACAGAAAATCATCAAAGAGTCTGAAGGTGTAGAGACAAGGAGACAGAGCAGATGTTAAGAGACAAATAAGCATATCTAAGGTAAAGCAAATGCGCTAAGCTTTGACTGTTTTGTATTTTACGACTCTTTCTATGCAATTTAAAAAGTGTATAAGAGGTTCAACAACATCATGAAGATGGGAGGCACTAAATAGGAAGGCATAGTCCTCGATTAATAAAATGATAAAGAATAGGTAGATTAAGTTAAACGAGAAAGGTGAATAGATTTGAATCATGAATGCTGCTTTCCAAGTTTCACAAATAGGAGAGGGAAAGAAAAGAAGAAATGAAAGGAAATAGTTTTGCTATTTTTTTTCATGTACTTGGTTTAAAAAGAAATGGAGGAAAATGTAATGTAATTGTAGAGACCGGGAATAAAAAAATAAAATACTACAATTATGAGCACCTCATTTAAATAGTTGATTTTTTAAGTCTATAAGAAGGGGCATTTTTGTTTGTTACAAATTAAGTCTTTCTTTCCCTTCTCTTCCTTTTCCTCCCAAAAATGGGAAGAAAGTTATTACATAAAAAAGCGCGAGAACACGATACTTTCTATGTTTCAACCCTTTCCCACACTTCAATTATGTATAAGTGAAAATATACACATGTAAATCAAGGGAATGTTGTCTTACCCCGTTAGACATTTTTCACTAGATTATTAATTACCAATACAATTCTTGCTTTTCAAGTAGCTACTAAGAAGTTTCAATCATGAACACCATAGAAAAATCCAAAACACAACTCAAACGAAGCAAGAGATCCAGGTTATGAGTTATTAAACACATACAATCTAAGATACTCGCCCATACTAAACACATTCACCATAAAATAGAGAATCATGCAGGAATTGGTCCTTTACTACAAATATGGTATTAGAGTATAATCATATATATCATATATGTAACCTCATCCAACGAGTGATATTGTCTACTTGGCCGGTAAATTGCAAACCAAGCTCATAGTTCTCTAAAACATGCCACCATAGTTGAGAGGTTACTCCATATAAACCCAACATCTCTCCATGTCCATTTGTGAAATATGAGCAAGGTGTAAAACACACCAACCTTTAGGGATTCAATAAGAAGTGCCACATTGTCCTAAATGAGCACAATGAGTAAATTTGATATCATTGTCACACCTCGTCCAAAACATAGTTATATTGTACGCTTTGCCCGCAATTTGCAACTAGGGACCAGGGCTTTCATAAACGTTTCACTATAGTTGGAGAGGTTTCTTCAATATAAACCTAACATCTCTATGTCCATATCGACTTAAGGTTCCAATAAGCTACACTAAAGTGTTCCAATTTAAGGCAAGGTAAACAAGAAACTTATTAATGTAATGATTCACTTTCCTTAGTAATGGCAAAATGTACCATGAAATCCATACTCCATATTGGTAACATGTGGATGCACTTACGATGGATCTAATATTACTGTTATAATCCCATTTGGATATTTAAACATCGAATCAAGGTGAATTCTTTTATTTAACCCATAACAAAAAGATGCAAAGTTTAAACTTGATTGCAAAAGAGTAGAGTGATAAAAGAGTTCACAATATAGATGTTTCACTTTGGTTCTCTACTTATAAAGTACACCCCCTTGTAATGGTAAAACCCTATTTCAGTGTTATTAATATTGACTCACTAGTGGGGGTTCATGGACATAGGTCATTCTTAAGACATTAATGTATACACTTGTTTTCATGTTTTTATGTGTTTTTAGTTTTTGTCTTCATGATTTTTTTTCATAAGTACAGGATAAACCCTCAACTTCCACCAAGGCACAAACTTAAACTTAACACTTTGATGGCGGGCTGAAATCTTATTAGGATTAAGTTTTAGGTAGATTAAAAAAGAAATAAAACTTCTTAACTCAAAACTCTTCTCCAAGAGTATCAAATCTCATTGCTTATTTGCTTGTCAAATATCTAATTTAACATATACTTAGGGCAAAATCCAATCCTAACTCCTAAGAAACCTTGGTCCTAAACACAACATTAAAGTGTAATTAAAACTTGAAAAAAGGACTCTTAGAAAGGTCCTAACCAAGCCAAGCACTAAATTTCTTTGTTTAAACATTTAATTATTATTATTAAATTAAATATTTCATCAAGATATTTAGTATCTTAAAGATTAATATTTCTTATTGTAAAGAAAATATATATATTTTTCCATAAAAATTCGAGCCAAGAATTTATTTGAATGAACATTTACTTATGTATTACTAAATTCAATATTTCACCAAGATATTTAGAATCTTAAAAATTTAATAATTTATTTTTATAAAGAACAAAATATAGTTTTCCATAAAAAAAATCCTAATTAAGACTTTTATAAAGCATGAAAATATATAGAGATTTAGCATTAGATAGTGAATCTTGTAGCTCATAAAAGAATTTAAATATCTATACAAAACTTAGACAATTACATATACATTAACATGCCATTGACCAATTTACGTATTAGGCAATACGAAACCTTGCCAAGACCAAACATTCGAGTCTAGTAAACTCTAGGACTAGGACGGGGCCTAACTAAGATTTTTGATAAATTATTAAGACTTATTGTGATATTCACGCTTAATAAGGCCTAAGGAGACTAAAGTTGTTTAGGTTCAAGTCGGGCCTGGCCTAAAGGCTTGAACCCAACCCATTAAGGCATCTTTACAAGAAAAGTCGACACCAACGAAAGGTTGAACTAGTTCTATGCTAAATAACTAATATGTAATAAGGATGTGTTTGCCCAGAACTCGTTAAAATACAAAAAACGATTAGGCAATCTTGTGAAACTCCCTATGATTCTTTAAATTTTATTAATCAACCAAATACTCATACTTTACAATGACCCTAGACTCCCTATTTATACTTAAACATCACCTTGGAAAACAAGAAAACTACGACCCTCAAACTCAAATTAGGAAATTAAATAAAACTATTTATGGTGACCGAATCAAACTAAATCCCAAGACCCCAAATTCAACTCACCTAACTTAATCCCCAAGTTTCAACTTTTCACATGTGAAATCAAGATTGACCCAACAAGATAGTCATAAACCATGTCTTAAATCTTATCACAAAACCACAAAATGTAGTCCAACCCATGAAGAATAATGTAACCTAGAGCAACTAACCTTTCAAAAAGCATTGATATATATATATATATATATATATATATATATATATATATTGTGTGGGTGTGATATGTGATAAGACAAACACACATGTGTCTTAGGTAATGCTATTAGAATGAGAAAGTAGGATGCTAAGATGGTAGCCAAACTGTGAGTGCCTTAAAAACATGCCCTTCACACAAACCAGCGAAAGTAGAATGAGAAAGTAGGATGCTAGGATGGTAGCCAAACTGTGAGTGCCTTAAAAACATGCCCTTCACACAAACCAGCAAACACACTACATTCGATCATTAATTTTAAAAACCAACAGTTTTGCACACCGAGAAATCATTTCATGACACAATACAACAGAGTATATAAGCATTATAGTAAGATTTGCACCAAGTTGACAAAAATCTTAAAGGCCAGATATCATGCTGAAAATGACCAAGTAACTGCATTCAAACTGCCTTACCAGATACAGAAGCAGTGGTCTTTTGTTTATCTTTTCCCTTTTTGTTCTTTTTACTTTTACAAGCTTTTGTCTGCTTTGGATCTGCAAGAGTGAACTTAATTAATTCTCAACAAATATGCAAGCAAAACATGACAACAAATTCACAGAAATCTTCATGCCATAAGTTCTCTTAGGTGAGGTTCAAACATTGATGTACCGAACAGATAATAACATAAAAGTTAGAAGTAAACCTTCATGTTCGCCATTAATAAATGACATAAGTTCATCAATAGATCGATGATCCACATGTGGTGCTTCAGCCTCAACATTCTGAAAAGTGAAAACCAAACCCCACCTACCATCAGTCTCAAGAAACTCAAGTAACTAAAAGCCTAAATTTGACTAGACATATTACCTTAACTTTCTCTTTTTGTCTCAGCTCTCGCCTCTTTCTTTCACCTAATTTATTCAAGAGTCGTACTTGTGGATCATCAGTAGCAATTGTGATAGGCTCCCATTTATCTTCCTGCATCACTTAACTATATCAGTATTAAATTCCAGTCAAGTGTACATTATCCCGAAAGCAGTGTAAAATAACATGTGCCAAAAAAAGACACCTCCGTAAGATCATCAGGTAGTTCAAAAGCTTGGCGAATCTCCTCACTAGTACTCCCCTCGATTAATCTCAGAAGTGCAGTGCGAGTGAGTTCAACCAATGGTGTCAGTTGCAGGCTGTCAGCAGCAATTCTTAACTCACGCAACCTTTTCTTGTTCATGCGAATGAACTTTTCATTAAAAAGCTTCCGCTCCTACGCACAAGGGAAACATGAATATAGTTTTGCTTTTATTTGTTTAATCCTAGAGAATATTTTACAATCTTGACATAATAAATCAAGATTGAAAAAGCTTCCACTCCTAGGTTTAATATCCCAATATTCCTGAAACTGTAAAAACAAACACCAAAAGAAAAAGAAATGAATATCTTTTTGAAATTCAACAATCACTAGAAAACTGGTATTCGGTCATTGTTTGTTTTACCTCTAAGATGTAGCTTCATACACACAGCTTCCCCTTGTATCAGTTTATAGCCAATGTTGTCATATTCACTAGAGATTTTGAGGGGCATTCAAGCAACTTTATCATAAAAACATACCATTTTTTAACCATTTTCCAGTTCTCCCCACAACCTACTCTCACCATGCTTAATTGTAATTGGTGTCATGGCTATGATTAGCTTGAAAAAGTTAGTGGGTGGGGTGTTGCAATACTTCATTCTAAAATCCTCAACACTATAATAATTACATATGGGTCGGTGTTTAATTGTCATTGGTGCCAAAAACTGATGATTGGTTACACAATAGTTTGTAGAGGTCCTATAGCATCAAAAGCATTAAGCGCACTCAAGGCGCAAACGCCTAGCCTGTGGCCTACGCGCAAAAAAGCGCACGCCCAAGTAATTCAAGAAGCCCAACCAGGAAAGAATAATATGTATATATATATATACACACACACACACACACACATATATATATATATATATATATAATATAAATTCTAATAATAATAATCTAACCAAATATATATTTAATATTCAAATATCAATTAACTAGTTAAAATTTTTCAATAAGGTTTAAACTAAATTTAGCAGAAGAAAACATTGTAGTTTAATCACCATCCATAGCCAGCAATGAACAGAATGTTACATGTTACTGTTTGTGCAGTGTTAAGATCGAAAAATTTATGCTTTTTTAACACGGTTATCCTCTTTATTTTCATCTCCTTTCTACCCCTTCTTCTCTCTCCATGAAACTCTGCTCTCATCAGGTAGTTTTCTCATATTTTCGCTGGAACTTGGCAAAAATCTGACCGGAATCTGGTCAGAACTTTGCCGAAGTGCCTGCGTTGCGACTCACCTGGGCACCTAGGTCGCCTTTGAAAACTATGAATGGTGCTATGTTATTTCCTGTTGAAACCTTAAAAAAATCTACTAAGTACTAATTACACTATTGACCCAAAATAAATTTTCAAATCCTACAATCTGTTATAAACGTATTATTGACTTAAATGTTATTAAAGTAATTTAAATATATTCAAAAAGATAGATAACAGTTCTCTTCTAATTACATAAGGAAAAAAAAAGTTAGATCACAGAGGTGAAAATATAGATCAATCCCAACCTAATTAGCAATTTCATCCCAGCACAAAGTGTGGGCACCTTAAAGCTCATTTCATCAAGTTAAAGGGAAAATATTAGCTGAAGAGCATAAGTACCAAGTTCGAATGTCCCGGTTGGTGATAGAAGTGGCAAAAATCAATGATTACACCAAGTACAATGAGATCAACTGTCTCCGGAAGAGGGATTGGACAAACTTTCGACAATCCCATGCCGCCATGCACAGTTTGGCGTATTAGAGGGCAAAACAGAGCCACGTTTTGTTCCACTTGTTCGATGGATCCATCAGGGGTCTTCAGCCATATGTAAGATTTCATCTGAAAAGATAAGCTAATTATATAAGAGTTGATCCACTTTTCATACCATCATGTTTGTCTTCTTTGTAAGCAAACCATATTTTTTGTTAAAATATAGAAAAAATAAACTTTTTTGTGAGAATGGGTGATTTTAGGCAAAAAAATAATTAAATATGGTGGTTGTATTTGCCTTTGTTTTTTCATCAAGTCATTCAAATTTTCTCAATTTTGCTAAGTGTATCTTTATTTTTCTGCATTTTCCCAAGATGATGCCTATTTGCTATAAAATATCAAGTATGACGGTTCAGAAGTTAACCAATAAATTACATAACATCCACAAAGAAGCCCATGTAACAAACTACAACAAAATGATGGAAAGCCAACAAAATATCAACTTGAAAGGCACATTGAAAGAAGATAAAGCATGACACAGAAAGTAGGGAGAAAAACTTATGCTTTACCTCAGGGGTGGTTACATCTGATCCTGACATTCTTCAATATAACCAACAAAATGATAATCTACTTTGAAGTATGACCTGTGTGATTTATAGATATTAAGCTCTGAAGTAAAGTAACAATAATCTATATATCAATAAGAGTATGTTGTCAGTCATCAATGAACTATCTGCAACACAAGACCATAAGCTTAAATGACAGCAGTCGTAACCAATAATTGCTACCAAAAATATATTTTTTATCTTGGAATACACTCGTTCACTACAACCCCTTAAACAAGAAGATAAATAACTCTTTCAATCAAACCAGATTGATGTTAAAGTCGCTAGTGCCACTCAGTTACCAGATAACAGAAGATTACAAACACCATCAGATTAATCAAGCATAATAATTAAACATGCTTGCAAAACACTCATCCAACAACAAAAATTTCAACCTAATTTCAATCTGTGCAAACGCCCAAAATTTCAATCACTTATCAATTTCAACCTTTGGAAAATGTTATTGGTCGAAGAAACCAATAAAAAGATGTAATTGAAGTTAATGGCTGTAAAATGGCGAACGATCGAGCGATCGTCTGTAATTTATCCACAGTAATCCAAATCAATTACACAATTCAGATGAAAATGCTTATACATGTACAATTGTTGATGTAAGGAACAAGTTTTAACATGCATTGCCAATGAATCGAATCAATAATCACATACCTCAATGATGATCCGAGAGCAATTGGGGCAGAATTGCTTTGAATGTCTGTAAATTTAGGGTTTTATCAGTATGGGCGATGAAATCTATGTTTACCTTTCATAAAAGTTGCATATAGACCCTTGACAATGGTTCTTGTTACAAATTTTGAACATTTTTTATTGTGGTAATTTCATAAAACAATAATTAAGTTTCGGGTTGGTTTTAATTATATTAATTATGAGTTTTTTTATTTCAATCATATCACTTATAAATATTTTTATCCCGATCAGATCATTATTTTAATATTTTCTTAATTAGGTCATTTATAATTGTTAAATACTTTTAAATAAATTTAACATATTGAAATAATTGATGGTATGTATAAAATACAAATTATTTAATTTTTTGTGATTTTTCTAAAAAGATTATAAAAATATGAGTGATTAAATTGTAACAATTCAAAACTTTAGTGACCTGATTGAAATAGATAAAAATATTAATGACTTGATTAAAATAAATAAAAACATTAGTAACTTGATTGAAATACTTTTAAAACTTTTATGAAGTTTTTCCTTTTTATTTTATTTGTGTATTTAGTCACCCGCAAGTCACTTGGCTTGATAGTTTAATGATTAATAACCAAATACATTCATTAAGGTTTAACGTTTTGATATAAGATAAGTTAAGAATTAATATAGTTTAAAAATAAAAGTAAACAATTGTGGGTCGCGCTAATACACAATTTGTCATCCTGAAATTGATCATGTGGACATTATAAAAGGTATAGTTTTACAGAAACCATACTTTCCATGTCCTTTATTTTTATTTTTTTATGTATATAATTATTACAGTTTTGCTTTTAACATGACTATTTGATTGAAAAAATGTGTGACTGTTGACTGATGTAAGAAATAAAGAAAAGATAGTCATCTAAATACACATGACTGATGGTTTGATTAGATCTTTTTTTTGTAACGAATAAATAATTATGCTTAAAAGATACTATGCTTAGGTGACTTTAAAGTCCATATCAAACTATAATTGTCTTTCAATTCTCTAAAAAATTTAAATGCATGTTTAAAATTACGATATTCAACCTTATTGTTACATATGGCAATCACCAGGTACATGAAGAATTTTAATAATTTTGGTCTCTTGTCCTTATAAAACCGTGTCTCATATTCTACCTTATACATTTAAGTAGTCGTTAGTCAATACTCGCAAGTTAGATATGTATACTTGTGTATCACCCTATCAGTGTACTCATTTATAATCTTATTTGATACGATGCTCACTACGTGAAATATATATAAATTCTTATATTGACAGCCGACTTGAAATATTAAAATACTCTCAAGTACATGTCTAACCGACCATTTAATAATTTTAGTAATTTCAATTTTATAACAACTTCAAAATACTATTTATTATATTTTTCTTTAAGTATATAATATATAAATATATTTAGGTAATCAAGCAGCTGGTATATCCAGCCAGGTATCTCCTAATCAAATACTAGCTCCAGACCATGAAAAATTCTAAAACAAATCTCATACCCATTAACATGCTTGATACATATTCCAAATGTTTTGGGTTTTAAGTGAGTTATGTATTAAACCATTGTTTACCTAGTCCTATTTACTTATAAACAATGGTACGATGAATTATCCATGCTAGGATTTATGAAAATCAGGCTTTAAATTAACATTGCCTTTATAAACCAGCAAAAGGCCACCGCATGGTGCTATGTATGTATGTATGTATGTATGTACTTACGTACGTACGTACGTACGTACGTAT